>ML787012.1:97903-108747 GCA_009831015.1 Picea engelmannii | reverse complement strand
ATGTACAAGAAATGCATGTGTAGCTAGTACATACAAGTCTCGTGCATGTACTAATAATCAATAACTATCACCCTTTAGTAATTTATGTATGCATCCAATCCAATCAACAAGACTAGTCTTTTATAAAAGACAATAAACCAATCAAATGTTTGCCGAAATCTTAGATGGGTCGGACCAGATTGGATCAAACTTGTCATGTTTACCAGTTTCTTCTCTCCTAGCTTCCCATTTCAGGACCAGATCACCAGGGAGGAAATATCTATCTTTAGCTTTTCGATCGAATAAGGCCTTCATGTTATCCTGATATCTCTGTAACCTTTCACTTACTTTGGACCAATTTTGCTGAACTTCAACTAGCTAGTTTATCCTCCTGGTAACGTCATTGGGTTCTTCATTTGAATCTTGCCAAAGTTTCATCATGGGTAGAGAAATATTTATTGGTAAAATGACATCAGTGCCATATGCCATTTGAAAAGGGGAAATCCCAATTGATCTATTGGTACTTATCCTGTTAGCCCATAGAGCATATTTTAAATGGATATGCCACACTTTCTTATTTTTCAGTGAAAACCTTCTTTATCATAGTAATCAGACTTTTATTAGACAATTCAGCTAGACCATTATCCTGTGGATAGTAAGCTATTGAATGTCCTAATATGATGTTGTATTTTTGGCAGAAGCTTAACATGGCCATTGACTTAAATTATTGGGCATTATCAGTGACTATCTTTCGGGGACAGCCGAACCTGGATAAAATATTTTTTTCTAGGAAACTGATTATTACTGAGTCGATTGCATTTCTTGTGGGAATGGCTTCCACCCATTTAGAGAAATAGTCTGTAGCAGTTAGAATCCACTTGTGTTGTGCATTGGAATGCGGGTGAATTTCTCCAATGAAATCAAGACGCCATTGTTGAAATGGAGCTTCGATTTTAACCGGAACTAAAGGTAAAGTTGGGACTTTTTGTTTTCCAATAAACAACTAACAAGGAGTACAAGTTTGGAGTTTAGTGTTCACATCAGTGAATAATCTAGGCCAATAATACCCGTCTCTTAATATTTTATAAGTCGTTGCCCACCAACCATGGTGCCTGTCGCACACTCCCTCGTGGAATTCATCTATAACCCTTTATGTTTCGGTCTCGACTAAGCAGCTCAACAGGAAACATAAGGGGTCTTTCCAATACAATTTATCATCTATGATACAATATTTTATAGCGTGTAATTTCAATGTCCTGGTTTTAGATGGGGTTAACTCACTGAGACATTGAAGGGTCAGTAGGTAAGAAACATTATCGTGATACTAGACTTAAGTAGAGAACTTGTCTTGAATTTTAGTTGTGGGTGCAGTGACATCAAGCTCATCTATTTCTAAAAATCCCTCATTTTATTGTAGTCGATTTATCCCAAGTGATTTTAGATTTGATTCGGCTAGCAATTTGGCCAAACCCTGGCCTTTAATAATTTTAGTTGGTTTGACTTCCAAGTCAAAATATTGAATCTTATCCAACCACCTGCCTCTTCTTCCTTCATTGTCTGGCTGCACCAATATATCTTTAACAGAACTCGATGGCACATAGGCAATGATCTTTGAGTGCAATATGTAGGTTCTAAAAGCCTTGAGATCTTTCCAAAATGTCATATTTCATCTCAGCGTCCCTGAGACTTCTACTAAAAAATGAAATAGGCCACTCAAAACATTCATCATTTTTCTATAAAAATACAACTGCGATTGTATGTTTAGAGGCAAAAGAGAAAATCAAAAACTCTTTTGTGTAATCCAGGCTTGCCAGGACTGGAGCTTCACTTATTACTTTCTTGATACATTGAAATGATGCTTTGGCTTCATTTTTCCATTTCACCTCGTTGTTCGTTTTAAGCATAGCTGCAATCAATTTAACAATTTCAGCAAAGTTAGGGATGAATCTTCTTAAGAAGTTTATTTTTCCTAAAAAAGACTAAATTTCTTTTACATTTCTAGGAATATTTATGGTATCTATCGCCTCGACCCTTTTGGGATCAATTTTGATTCCATCTCTTAACATGATATGACACAAGAGTTTACCTTATTGCATTGTGAAATGGGATTTCTTGGGATTAAGTGACAAACCGAATTTGTGACATTTCTCGAAAGTTTGTTTGAGGTGTGTTATATGTTCTACATTAGATTTAGAGAAAACAATCAGGTCATCAAGATAGATAACGATGAACTTATCTCTTTCACCCATGAAAGTGATATCCATGGCTCGTTGGAAAGTTTCCCCTGAATTCATTAAACCAAAAGGCATTTGTCGTACATAAAGGTACCCCAAGGGGTAGTGAACGCAGTTTTTTCTTTGTCATCTTGGTGTATTGCAATTTGATTGTAACCTGAAAAACCATCAATCGTGGATATTTTGTTAGCTTTAAATACATTTTCTAAAACATGATCCATCTTAGGTAATGGATAATTGTCTTTAAGTGATGATTGATTTAGGTTTCTAAAATCTACACACAGTCTAATCTCACCGTTTTTGTTTCTCACTGGGACTAAATTGGCTACCCACTCAGAGTATCTCAGTGGGACGATGATTTTAGCGTCCATGAGTGTTTTGACTTCTTTTTCTATTACTGGTAGTAGGATAGGGTTAATCTATCTTATTTTTTGGTTAAAAGGTTTTACACCTAGTTTCAAAGGAATTTTATATTCTACTATAGTAGTGTCATAAGTTCTCAATTCGTCATAAGACCAAGCGAAAATGTCTTTATATTGTCTAAGCTAGTCAACATACTTACTTTTGATTCCTGAAGACAAATATTTGGATAATTTC
Organism: Picea engelmannii; assembly: GCA_009831015.1. Taxonomy (NCBI): domain Eukaryota; kingdom Viridiplantae; phylum Streptophyta; class Pinopsida; order Pinales; family Pinaceae; genus Picea; species Picea engelmannii. The sequence goes on along the minus strand of ML787012.1, from coordinate 105,937 downwards.
ACCAACCTAGGATTTTCTTTGGTACCTATATCGCAATCCTCGACCTCCTCCAGCTGAGGCTATAAGATAGACTTCAAAGGGATGTCATCAGGGTTGAATAGAGCCTTTCTAAGGGGATTAGACCCTTAGGTATCTAATTATTTTTTAAAACAAGCATCCTATGGTTAGCGATTTTATCTTGGAACTTCTGGGGGTCTTCGCCTTCCTGCATGATCCAAATAGGGTCATTCTAGTTTTCTTGATTGGCATGCATTTCTGCAAAGTCATCTACTATCTCTAAAAAATTTTGGAGTTGTTCATCATCCTCAAAAACTTGACAATGTTCTATGTTATTCAGTATGGAAGGCCTATGTCTCATAAGTATATGGTATTTTAATTTGAAAGTTGTGGGAGGTGTAAACGTTGAAGCTTCTTTGGCTAACGCATCCGCCTGTTGATTTTCTATTCTGGGAATATAGTGAACATTAACAGAGGATAATTTTTTTTTGATTAGATCCCAAACATAGTTCTGATAAGATCTTAACCTAGGATATTTTTCCTAGTATTGATGATTTACTTGTTTCACAATTATCTTTGCGTCGCCAAAGACTTCCAAGTTTTTAATTTTCATTCTCCTGCCATCTTCCAATCCTAACATTAGGGATTCATACTTGCATACATTGTTAGTATGTTTTGCGTTCTACTGTAATCTATAAGGGAAAGGGATGATGAATTTGTCACCGGGTTCCACAAAAAGAACCCCAGCTTCGACCCCAAAATAAGATGAGGCACCATAAAAAAACATCTTCCAAACACCAGTGCTATATACATCCTGTTTTACCTTCTCTTTTTATTTTTTATTTTCTGTACAAATTTCTTCTATACATACATCAATATCGTCATCGATAGATAAAATACAATTTCCTAAATCTTGATCAACAATATAAACATGGTAGTTGTTTTGGTTATGTGGGTCACTAACCATGAATGCTAACCTATTTTCTCTGTATAAACACGTGAAATGTCCTCCAAAGACCAGGATCATGGCATACGTCTTGTCAAGTTGTAGGGATACTCCAAGTTTAGCATCCCAAGACTTGGATAAGAGCATACCGTACTTCGGGGGTATATGAATGACGACCACATCCATTAGAATGCCTTTCATGGGTATCTGTGCAAGATTGATGACTAAATCCTTTATCATGCCTATACACTTAACCTTTCTTGAATCGAATGAATATAAATATCCATAAGGTCTGGTAATTTCAAGACCATGTCACTCCATAATGGCTTTAGGCATTACATTGTGAGAGGCTTCAGAATCTAACATACAATTATGGAGTAAGTGATCGTGTATAGTCAGAGTGATATAGAAAGGGGCAACAGTGTCTTTGGCACCATCAAAATGTGGGTCGAAAATTATGTTAGGCTTGTCATGTTCTAAATTTATGACATCGACCTGACTTTCATTTTCTAAAAAACTGATTAATTTGGCAATTTGTTTCCTGTAAATTGGATTTTTCGCCAGTTCAACAAGAGGTATAGGGATTTTTATTTTATTTATTTCATTTTCTAGATTAGAACTTCCAATTGTTTTCTGGACCTCTATGGTTTGGGTTTCTGACCCCTTCTTTTCATCTTTCTTTTGTACTGAGGTTTTAGTTTCAATTACAGGGACTTCCATTTTCTACGCATCTACGACTGATGTGTCTGATAGCTTTGTCTTGGTAGGTTGTGTGTCAACAATTCTAGTTCTTATAGTTTGTTTCTCAATGTTTTTTGAAACTAACTCGTCTATTTCACCCCTCGAAAAAACCTTTTTCACTGGGGGAGTTGTGAGGCTCTTTTTTTTGGGCCTTAGATTGTACTTTTGGTGGAGTTCGTCCATTATATCATCTTCAATTTCCTGATAGGTTGAATCTTCAATAATACCATTGTTTTTGTTATTTTGGGATCTATCTTTTCGTGGTTGCATATTTTTCATAATATTGCCTCGTTAAAAAAGGTTGTAGGCAATCGTCACCAAGATTATTAATGTCTTATTCTAGTTCCTCAAAATCATTCACGTCTTCTCCTCCTATAAATTCTTCACTTTTAAAGGGGGCTTGAAGCTTTTGATATTCATTCTTAATCTGTCTTGGTGGATTTTGAGGTTTAGGATTCCTTTAGAAATCCTTTCTGGGAAGGTTCTCATTCTTTTCTTGATATAGCTCCATTCTTGAGATCTTATTTGAGATCTCTTTGATTATTCTCGCCAGTCTTCTATTTTGTCTTCCGAAGATCTTCCTGATCCAGATGGTCCCCTTGATCTCTATATCTTATGGTTTCTTTGTTTCCAGTTTCAAATTTGGTTTTCAACTTTCCTGATGCCATCATGTTTTCTTCAATCTCTAAGGCATCATCTTGCATATTGGTGAGGTATACCTATATCCTCTCCCTTAATAACAGGGTGAAATCAGGGTCGAAATACCCAACGAAGGTTACTTTCGCTGCAGGTTGGGAGGGTTTGACCTCAGATGGAATCTTATTATACAATTTATTGAACCTCTGAGTGAACTTGAGGACTGATTCAAAGTGTTTCTTCATTAGATCCCCAAATTCATTTACATAATAGAGATGGTCTTTCCTTTCCCCCCACTATCTAATAAAAGTATTTTCAAGTTCTTCATAAGATGGTATAGATCCTGCTGCTAGGCCTCATAACCAGGTTCTTACCTATCCTTCAAAATTTTGAACCAAGAGTCTCGAATAGACATCTTCATGTTCAAGTCCAAGGATATCGACAAATTGGTCAAAGAAATTGATGTGTTCAGTTGCATTCAAATCACCCTCTCCTGTGAATTTCAGAAGATTCTTCATGTATCTTTTAGGTAAGTCATGTAGGGGGACTAGGAGGACCAAAGGGGCATATCTAGCAGCCACCTTTGCAAAGATTCTATGGGGTGGTACTTGGCTGCCTTCTCCTCCTCCTCCATCCCCACCTCCAACAACACCTCCTCCGGCCACAACCATTGATGATTTAGAGGTTGTTGCTTGGAAACTATGAGGAAGGGTTTTAGGAAATTGGTTATCAAGAGACAGGAAACTTGAGGAAGGGGAACTAGGGAAATGTGGACTAGTTTTTTCAGACTCACAGGGTGAATATAAAGGAGAATCAACAAGAATTGTGTCAAGAAGAATAGGATGATCGTAGGAGTTCTGAGAGATAGGAAAATGAACTTTGAAAAGAAAGGAAGTGTCAATCGAAGCAGGAAGTGATTCATATATTTTACCTCTGTTGGTGAAAGAAACGGTTGGGAAAATCTCAGTTTTAAAATCAGGCGAGACCAAACCAGGCTCAAGGGTTGTAATCTTATTACTGGGTAATCCCCCGTAATACGGTGGGGTATTCGATCCTTAAAAAAGATCTCTAGTGTTCGAATCTGTAATTGTAGGTTGATAAAACCTATTTGTCAATGATACAATCTGTTTAAGATATCTTCTTGATTTTAAATTTTTTTTTGGATCTGGAATAGGCGAAGTCTGTTTGTCGTTTGGTTTTTTTCTAGTATTCTTTCGGTTAAAATCTAGTTTATTTATCTTGGAGTCACCAGGTGAAAGATAACGGTAGCCTTATAAGGTTTTAGATCTTTGTTCACTATCAAAGATAGAAAGTGTCAATGTCGTTCTTCCCAGGGAAAAGCTTCGTTTCTTCATTCCCCGGCAGCGGTGCCAAAAAGATGTTGTTCCTGATTTTGTATTTTAAGGATCTAAAATAAACCATCAAGGCATCTGAAATAGTATAGAAAGTTGAGGATAAAAAGGTCCATTATATGAAAAGGTCTATTGCTGGTTCCTTAACTGTCTCTATCTAGCTTCCCAGTTTTCCTGAATACTAATGTCTCTTTCAATTACTACCCATGAACGCTCTAACTCAAACTGGTTATTTTTTTTTCTGTAGGATGGTGTTAACTAAATTCAAAGCAATGTTCATTTGATCCTATAATCCAGGTTCAATATTAGGCTGTCTTGTAACTGGGACAATCATGAGGGATAAAGATTGAAAGGATAAATTCTTTTATTTTCTTTTAAGGGGTCGCTATTTCTTCTTCAAAACATGTAAAAAGAACTCCAAAAAACTTGAATTAATAGCATGATGAAACTAAAGGTCATTTCTGGTATCTGAATTAAATTTTGAAAAGGGGATATACATGAAACGAAGAGAAAACATAAATCTACCAAACAGGGTGAGGCATCAATTAAAGAGGAATGTCACTTTGTTAACAGGAGAAGAAAATAGTCAGGAAAAACTCTTAATGAAGCATATGATATTGAAATCTAAAACATTTGTAGGTCTTGTATCTGCAGATAGCCGATACAGAGGAAAGGCTGTAAACGATTAAATTGCAAGAATAATTAATTACCACATTAGATGTTGTACTAAATTGCAGTTAAGCATTCATCAAAGAGATATATGAAAAATATGAAACAACAGAGAAAAACATAACTCAAACTCGTTCAGATCTAGAATCTTCAATCTGTATTTGTATTAATTCAAAAATATATTCAAATTCTTCTTTACAATGCACCCAGAAAAAGCCTTGGATCAGTATCCTGAAATTATATTTATACCAGATCACTGATGTTTGTTGGTGGGTGATCTCCTAACTCCTAGGGGAAAAAAATTACAAGAATTGCAAACCTCAACCGTTTGCATGATTATCATTTATTTTCCTATCATCTCGATAATATAAGTTTTCAAAATGATACTTCATTGCTTTATTTAAGTATCTCCTTCTTTCGACCTGATACATTGAATACATTTTTCAAGAAAATGTACAAGATTTCTAGGAGGCTCTAGAAGATCCTTTTATTCAAATAGATAGAATTTTCTCTGAGTTTCTGGAAGTCGATCTTCAATCCCCTTACCAGTAAACTTAATTGATTTCAATTTTAATTTTGGCTTCACTAGCCACCTGTCTATTAGGGTAACATTCATTTCCTTTAACTATGAAATTTCCATTTGAAATTCGTTCAGACCCTCTTTGAAATTCAACTAGTGTCACAATGTTTATTTGTCCTAATTTCCCAGTGAAATTGTCTCTTCCAATACCCAATGATTCCTTGTCCAATAAATCAAAGATTTTTTCACAATCATCTTTGATTTCTTTGACTATTTTCTTATTTTCTGCTATGTTTTTTTCCCATACCTTCAGCATGATATCACCCCTAATCTACTCTGTGATATAAATCTTTGGAATTTTCAATACTTCTTCATTTTCAGAACATACAAATGCCTTTTGGAAAGTGGCCCTTGCTTCCTTAGCTTCTTTTTCTTTAAAAATAATATTATCAAGAGCATTGCTTGCTTCCTGAAAATAATTTTGAATAATCTCTACTTGGGAGATTACTTTATGTTGCTCAGCTTCTACCTTCACATGTATTTCTAGTGATTGATCCTGAAAAACTTTTAGATCTATAACCTGGCCTTTTATTGAATTCAAATTAGCCTGTAGTTATCTTACCAATTCTTCTTGCCGAATAACCTATATTTGGCTAGTTTGCATATTCTCGTTCATCTCGTCTAGACTTGACTTAAGCGATTGAATTTCTTGCTTGTCAACATCTATGGCCTGCTTTATACCTTTATTTATCTCTTCTTTGATATTTTTCTCAGTATCTTTTAGTTGATTTTGCGACTAGGTTATCCTGTGGTTACTCTGTTCCAACCTTTCTCTCATATTTCCAACAATGAATAGATTTGTTGTTGCCAGCACTCCCATGGATCCCGCCACCTATTATAACCCTAATTTTCACCAAACATGCTTACCTAGCATCAGGCCATCTCATATACTACTAAACAACTCTTCTAAAAAACTGCACTTTTAAAGGCCCACGCACCCTGCTCCACTACAACCCACGTGTATCTATAGTGTCCATGCTAGCTGACCCACTACAACCTGTGTGGACCTTCAGAAGCACGAAAAAAGGAAAGTTTTTGAAGGAACACACAAGTTTGGGCAAGTTAACTAAACCTTTTGGCCATGCATGGCTGGTCATTCGACCAAATACCTAACTCCTTCTAGCCTATAAAAGAAGGGTTAGGGGTCCCATTTGAAAGGAGGAAAAATTATAGTAAAGAGACTATACCCAATTGAGCATTCCCCTTGTCCCAACCTTTAGCCATCCTTGTGCAAAGAGAAGTATAGAGAAAAGCAGTTGGAGGACAGTTGAAGAGGAGCCCAGGACCAGGTTCATGGAGCAGTGGCCGACTTCATCATTGTAAGTTGCTTTAGTGAAGTTAATAATAAATAAGTACTTTTTCACTTCCCACCATATGAGGTTTTCATTGTTTATTGCATACATGTCAATTAAATCTCTAACCCATTAATCTGTGGATCAAATGCATGTGGAGTTCTTTGTTTTTCTTTTATGAATGCAGGTCAGCCTTGGGAGGAGAGTTGCAGTCAAAGAGCGACCAAGCATGAAGAGGGATCAATATCAAATGCCTGAAATAAGGTGCATCAACTTAATCTCTTGAGCCTTGTATTTACATATAAGTAATGGGGGTCTAGGCATGGGATGACGGTAAAAAGTAAGAATCTTTAGGTCATTTTTGCATGCATGATAAAACCCTTAGTTCTAGTTTGTAGGAGGGATTTACCACCCACAACAGAATTGGCGACCATATTGGGGATCTCTAGGGTTTCTGCGAATGTTTTTTCTTGGGTATTTTTAAAAATTGGTTTCATTACTTGTTTTTAAAGTTTTTGCAAAAGTTTGAGCTAATAGAGATTTTGGTCTTCCTTACTAGTTATCTCTGTTTCTTTTCTTGATTGCATCTTTTTTTTAAGACTCACAGAGGTACACATGACTTGTATAAGGTAAGCACACATGTACCCGTGCCCTACCCTCACACAACCCATGTGTACATGATATCTATGGAAGTGTCAGTCACATGTATGATTTCAGAAAATTTCTTTTAGAGAGGCAATAATCCTCTCCCCTGTCAGAAGTAATCCTTATCAGGGGTTTTATGGAACTCATTCTAGTATCTGTTTTTGCAGTTTTGTAGCTTAGGTTTCACCTCATATTGGTTTTTTTCTATGAAATTTTCCTTCAATTGTTTTCTTTTTCTATCAAAGTAAGTTTCTGAGTCTTCAAGAGATTCTAGTTCTCAATACTAGTAGTCTCTGCCAGTGCTTGATTGCTTGTCTTTTCATTTTTGAAGAGTTGTAGAGGTACACACAACCTGCATATGGTCTGCATGCATGTACATGCGCTCTGACCTTACACAACTCACGTGCACACACTGGCTGTTGAACTATCAGCAGTGTACCTATTGAGAAAATTTTTGTTTAAGGAGAGGCAGTCATCCTTTTCCTTGTCAAGAGTTATATCTCTCAGGTTTCTTGGTCTCTATCATATCATCTTAGCCTAGGTTTGGACTCTATTGTATCTTGCTTTCTCATTTAGAACATTTCTTGTGTTTCCTAGCTTTTTTAACTTATTTTTAGCTTTAAATTTCTTTTAGAATCGTGCATTCATCAATTTCTTTTAGAATATTTTGTTATTTTTGCTTTGATTGGAAGAAAAAAAAAAAAAAAAACTTAGTTTGTTAGATCTCTTTCTTTCCTAGCATTTTCTTTGCATTGTTATTCGAAAAAGAAAAGAAATTAACATAGTGTTGAGTTTTCTTCTCATTTTAAAAGCATTTCAAAAAAAAAAAAAAAAAAAATTAATCATTATTTGCCAGCGTTCATATAAGTTTCACCATTTTTCTCAAGAGTCTTAACACCATCAGTTGCACTACCGTACCCTTTTGAGTAAAATAAGCCAATAAAAAGAACACTAATTAAAATTTTCTAGACTTGATGTTTTTAGGGTCCATCAACTAGATTAGTCTAGAGTCTTGATTTAGATTGGAGAGGAAACTGTTGGATCATGTTGTCATTGATGCCAATGGTTTGATTGATTGATGTCATTTATTGATGTCAAGTGATTGATTGATTTCAAAGGATTGATTGATTGATGATTGATGTAATATAATATGTATTGTCCTTGATGAGAATGCAT
>ML787012.1:20393-96195 GCA_009831015.1 Picea engelmannii | reverse complement strand
ATGGTTATAAATGACAACAATGGGTAATGAATAAATGTTGAATGCTAATTGATGAGTTTTTGTGCAAGAGGGAAGTTTTGGGAAAAAGAACCCCACACTCATTCACCCCCCCTCTAAGTGTGGTAGGTGTGTCCAACAGAAACTCTTCAAGGCTATAAAAGAAACATACAAGTTTGTGCTAAGGAGTGTAGAAGTCCAGTAAGGTGGAAATTATCTGGGCCCCCCCTCTAAGACAGGGGCTAAACATGAATTCGCATGCAGAAAGGTAGCAGAGATAACCCCTCCAAAGTCGGACCAAGCGTAGTGGGGAACACATATAGAGGACCTGTCTTGGGATTCCGTTGATCACATTTTTCACGGAGCTTCATGGGTCTCGAATTCCTTCGAGGTCCTCAGTCGTCTTCCAGAACACTTGCTTTCAATACCCTTGATAGGTTTCGGGCTTGATACCCTACTCGTTACGGTCCACCCAACTATCGATTGTACCCACCTAGTGATTGTTCATGAGCTGGCAACCTAGTTGCCTTTATTTTAAGGACTTACACAGGTAACCTGGGGGTATAACTCAGTACCTATGGCAGACATTGGGCCATGCTTTGCAGAGTATACCTGGAGAGTGATTCCGTATTCGAGTTGCACTTGCACTAGTAAGTTGCTCTAGTGTTGGTTGGTGTAACTGTTCTTCCAACTAGTTAGTCGTTTGTTTGATTTGCCTTTAGGAACTTTTAGTGTGTGCTCTATGCTCTTGAGTTTTCCATAGTGAGTTATTTAGTTGTGGCTTTAGGTCTCTAACGAAGGGTGGTAGACCACCCACTCCACTGGTCGAGAGGAATTTTTAGTCTTCCGCTTAGAAACATGGAGCTGCCTCTTTATAGGCATTGTTTTGATAACACTGGTTCTTCAGAGTCAGTGTGTGAGACTTTTACAGACTTGAACGATCCCACAAAGAGATAAAATGTGCATAAGATATTCATGGCTAAATTTCCCGATGATACCAACCAAGGAACCCCTTCGCAAGGGGATTCTTCTGCTTTTCCTTTCTTCAGAAATGTTGGTGTCCCTCTAATGGCCACTTTGTATATTCCTGGGTTGAATGTGGGATTACTGGTTTGGTTGGGTACCATTCCAAATGTCCCAAATTCTCTTGACTCTTCTCATTTAAGAACTTTATGTCATGGGTACCCTGTTGATGTTTCTTCGTCAGCAAACTCTTCTCCTCCTCCTTCTCCCGCCACTGGTGAAAGTACATTTACTAGTAACTGGAAGTCTAAACGAAATAGACAGAGGAATAATAGGAAGGAGAAATCACCAACCTCTCCGAGTCATGTTGGATATAGGTCGACAACCTCTACAAGTCACGTTGAATACCACCTCTGTAGCGAAATCTCCCTCTTCCAAGTTTTTCCCATCCACCAACACCCTGTGTTCCTTTACCATACCACCTTCTCTCATATACATCTCCTACTTTAATACAACCTCCCTATTTTTACTAAATAAGTAATCAGAGGGAGGAATTTATTCCCTAGAGATAGGTTCGAGGTCACTAGCATATATGACTCATATATGAGCGAGCCCAAAAGTAGATTACAAAGGGGTCAAGGAAGCGATGGGATTAACCAACTCTATGGATTTTGTTTCCCCTGCAGTCTTGGGGGTATCAGCATGAATGGTAGATGATTAAGGCGGGGTAGATTGATTGTTCTCAGGAGGTGTCCTAGACCTTCTCTCTATTTCTTCTCCTAGATTCTCTGTCTGTGGGACTTCTTTGTTTTGTGCAGATCCTTCTGCCCCTTGTGAATTTCCCTTGGTGTTTTCTTTATCCTACTTTTTCTGTCCGAAGCTTGAGGTATTTTCTTCTTGTTCTGGAGGAGATGTTGTTTCTTCGCCTTGCAATACCTTGGGAAAACTACTACATCTGTGTCTCTGGAAGGTTAGAAGACTCGTTTGCAAATTGGATGATAACATCTGTACCCTATCTAACACCTCCTCATAAGTTTTGACCCATTTGAAGATGTCATTACAAGGGGTTACCTCATGTTCCAATGCTTTCATTCCACAATGTGCCATGTGGATCCCCACTGTTTGATAAGGGTCGTGTTTCTTATGTGGATTTCGTAGTCCAAGGTTTCAAACGTTTTCCTCCATGATTTGATGGAATCAATGGCATGCGGTGTAGTATCAAACACGACATCCCCTTCTTGGCTCTATCTTTTAGCTGCTTCTTCATTTTTCTTAGGTGCCTTTCTAGGTGCCATAATGTTCGTGTTTAGAATGAATTCCTATCACAGAGAAAAATGTGTAAGCTTACTGAATGCAATTCACTTCCGAGTTCAAATGATAAGAACGAAATTCGAAAAAACCAAACCTCTATTAACCTTTAACTCTTCTTACGATGTACGTACTGAGACAGGAGGTAAAAATTTAATGTTTTAACGAGGAAGATATGCCCAAAGATATGCAGTTAAGTTAAAATATATTTATTTGTCCATTACAGATATTACTGTATATCGACGATTTCAAACTGGAGTCTCAAAAGGATTACTTTCACCAAATCCTGAAATGAGAAACACGAAAAGTCATTTTAATCTTTATTAATCCCGTTTTAAACTAACTTAAATTCATTTTAAACTTTGTTAAAAAATTCACAATTTCGCATTTCGGAATTTCGGGGATAGTGTACCTATGAGGTATGTCATAGGCAAACCCTGAATCATGAAATCATGATGGGATTAGTTTAGACATTGATTACTTGTATTAATGCTTTAATCAATTAATATTAGTAATTAACTTCTTCTTTTCGGAAAATCGAGGAACGAGAATTCAAGGGATGACACTTTGAAAACAATTTGATACAAGGAAACCCAAATCACAAAATATTAATGAATTTTTTATCATGTTTAACAGTTTAATTAATCATGATTAAAGAATATTTTTTGAAATGCGCGTCGGGACTTACAACACCTACTTTTTATTTTTTTCTTTTTTTTTATTACTTTGATATAAAGCCTTTTCGGGATTTCAGCACCGGGACTCTGTAGTTCTTAGTTACAAAAACATGCTTTGTGAAAGGTCGAATGCCGAAACCTGAAAAATCAAAAGACTTTTGACTCTTTTTTAGGACTAAGGGCAGCTCCATTACTAGGAAAAAGAAAATCTTCAGGTTTAAAGGGATACAAAATTAAACTTCATATAAACATAACCATTCCCTATGCTCCTCATATGGAATCTGGAAGGTCAATGGATACATCAATAGCTTGAATCTCTGGCCAAAATCCCATACTGAATCATTTTGGAACTTCTTGATCTCTTTCATTTCTTTAATACATTGTGACTCATACTTTGGTTTTTGGAATTCTTTTAACAAGGCATGTTTGATTTTTTCCAATGTCCTAGCTTGTCTCGCAGGCACATTAGACTGATATTTCAAATACCATAGTAATGCATGGTCTCTGAATGTCATCACTAACTTCATGTTTTTTTCATCGTCATCCTAGATGCTCTTCATGGTCCATATTGCTTCACACAAAATAAGTTTTTTTTGGGTCTTTTGTCCCTGCTCCATGAAAGATAAGCATTTGCAATGTGGGGTCTACCCCCACCATGGTGTACTGCATAATATTCTTTGTTGGTGTCACCAATTGATTCTAATTTTTCAAACTACTTCCACTACTCTGACTACCTTTACTATTATCCTTGCTTCCCTCGCTAAATACAAGTGTTGGCGACAAAGTTTCAGATCTTGAACATGCACATGAGATAATGGGTTTGCCATAGATTATGGCCTAAGTGGGATGTAATGAATCTCCTTTTGTTGGACTAGGCTAACGATCCTTTTCTTGTTCCTTTGTGCATGATATTCCTTTAATTTGGAGTACTACCCCAGTGTCTCTTTCCACAACCTCACTGTGTTTCTCTTCTCTATCAACCACAATCCTTTTCCTATTATACCAAAATATCTTTCCACCGCGCAATAATCCAATCTCTTCTTCTATCGCACCTCTTTCCTGTCTCGACATTTTGAAACCATCCATTCCTTATTCATTCTTTCCTGCATCCTTCTTCTTCATACACTTATACCATCCCATGGTCATCCCCTATTCCCCCTCTACAGGCGAAGGTGCCTAGCTACGAGGGTGATTAGATTCTAGCTTCATAACCCCTTTATCACACAACATTTTGATCCAAGTAGACATTGATTTCAAATATATTCCACCCAAACCTTTAAAGAAATCCCTTTCAAAAGCATTATATGACTAGGTATAATCTATATCAAAATCAGTAATATAACCCCCTAATACACTATCCATCCTGAAATCAATTGTACATGAGATCCAATTATTTATAGTATTAACTTGTCATATTAACTCAGGGGTCCATATTCTCAGAAAAATAATGCAGAAGGTTCCATTATTTTCATCTAACCTCTGTAACCACTCATCCAATACTATCAGGAAATCAACAAAGAAAATATCATGTAAGTCTGTAAATACATACGTTTGTAGCGACTACTCTGATTTGATTCGAGGGTTACTATTCTAATATCTGGAAAACACACACTCCTTTTCCTATAACCACTGTCTGATCTCTTCCTTAATCATCCTAACATTTTCCTCAGTCATATATCCTAGTCCTAACAATGAAACCATTTATTGGTGCATAGTGGGAAAACCCATGGTTCAAAATGAATTCGTGAACAAAAACCTAAGATACCAACCCTTTCGACATCACCTGCAAGCAGGTGAAGTCTCACCTGAGGTATCTATGGGGACTATAGGAACCAGGTTTCCACAATCATTAAGGGATGGGAGGCAGTTCTAATAACCATTATACTTAGCCTTAGTTCATTATACCTTATATCATGTGCTCATAAAAGTACTAACATGTAAAAAATTCATAGCAACCACACACGCAATAAACAAAACAATCACATCATAACACAGAGACACCATATTTAATGTGGTTCACTGAAGATGGGCTACATCTACAACAATCAAATTCTTATTATATTATTCAGGATATTCATTGCAAAATATGCACACTGCACTCTATATATTTCTCTTTCACTCTTCACTCTTACATACTCGCATACATTGCATACTTCCACTCTCATATTATATTACATACTTATCATTCTGACTTTTCTATTCTCTATCCCAAAAACCTTACATATTTATATGATTACAATAGGTATTAATGCTTGTCAATGGACCCAAAATGCCTAACATAACAATCTTCCTTCCTTTGCATGCGATGGTCCGGAAAGTTTGCAAATTGTATTTTCTTCTTCTGCATGTGTTGCAGAAATCCCAAAATTGGTCCCAAAATCTTGTCCCAAGAGGATGCAAAAACATTGTTGTTCTTGAAGTTGAATTAACTATGATTCGACTTGGGTTGAGTCAATACTAATTGACTCAAGTTTTCTTTGTCAAGTCAACCCGACCATGTTATGGCACTAGAATATGGGACATATTGGTAAAAAGGGACTTCGAGCTATGCACAACAAAGGTATGGTAAAATGATTTCCTTATTATAATTTAGAATTTGGTTTCTATGAACATTACACATATAGAAAACAAAGTTAGGCTAGATTCCCATCTAGAGCTACAGGGGAGAAAGGGATTCTAGAATTGATACATAGTGACGTGCTTGGGATTATATCATTCCCTTCACTAGTAGTATCTCTATATTATGTTTCCTTCATAGATGATTGTTTAGGAAGAAATGACTATATTTCCTGAGGAAGAAATCAAAGTTTTTTGAGAGGTTAAAAAAGTTTAAATCTCTTATGCAAAACCATATAGGTAAAAACATCAAAGTGTTGAGAAATAACAATGGAGGTCAATTATGTGGAAAGGAGTTTGAGTAGTACTACAAGAAATGTTGAACAACACACCAAAATACTACACCACATACCCCACAAAAAAATGGATTTGTTATAAGAATGAACATCACATTGATGGAACATGAAATAAGCATGCTCAATGGTGTTGGTATCACCAAAGAATGTTTGGCAGGGGTAGCTAACACTGCAACATATTTGGTAAATATATATCCTTCATTAGCACTAGTTGACTCCACCTGAGGTATGGTTTGGTAAGAAGGATTCACTTTTAGCATATCATAGTATTTGGTTGTGATTCATTTGTGCATGTTCCCAAGGAAAAGATGAACAAGATGGACAATAAGGAAGTCAAGTATATTTTCATTAGCTACAAGAATGGAATGAAAGGATATAAGATTTGGGATCTAGTTTTGAGGAAAACTTTGTATAGCCAAGATGTGATATTCATGGAAGTTGGAGAAACTTCCAATACTGAAGAGGCTAAAATGGAAAGAACCAAAGAGGTTGTTGTTTGAGCTAAGGAATAAAGAACATGATTCAAGTGAGTTGACTGAATTAGATGAAGAAGTCGAATAGCCGACTTCGGTTGTAAGAAGGTATGAAAGAGTAAGGAAAGTAGATGAGAGGTATAATCCACCTAATTTCCATTCTACATTTGTGTTATCATCCACTGATGTTGAGACCAAGTCAGTGAGGGAGATAACTCGAAAGAGGGTAAACTATGGAAGGATGCCATGGTTGAAAAAATGGAATCCTTTCATAAGAATGAGACTTGGGATTTGGTAGAGATACTTAATGGAAGGAAACTTTTAGGTAGCAAGTAGGTGTTCAAGAAAAAATTGAAAGTAGTAGCTCAAGTCGAGAAGTTCAAATATGAACTAGTAGCGAAAGGGTATTCCCAAGTCAAGGGAGTCAACTTCAGTGAGATTTTTTCTCTTCTTCCAAAATTAACTTCCAATAGAGTACGTATGTATCTGACTATAGCATTGATCTTGAGATACATAAAATGGATGTGAAGACACCATTCCTACATGGGGACTTGGAAGAAGAAATATACATGAAATAACTTGAAGTATTTCCAACAAAGGTAAAGAAAGAGCTAGTGTGCAAGTTGAAAAGATCCCTTGATGGTCTAAAACAATCATGAAGGATGTGGTACCAAATTTTTGACACATGCATCCTTAGTTTGGGATTTGTGAGACACAAGGTTGATCACTGTGTTTATTCTAAGGAAGTAGGTGGTTGTTTCATATAAGTTTCTTTGTATGTCGACAACATGTTGTTGGTCAAGAACAAAATGGATGTAATAAATGAGGTGAACATGCAATTGTACTTCAAGTTTGAAATCAAGGATCTCAATCCAAAAAAATTCATTCTGGGAATGGATATCAAGAGAGATCGAGAAGTTATAAAGATTTTCTTAAATAAGAGAAAGTACATTGAAAAAATGTTAAAGCGTTTCAACATGTAGGATTGCAAACCAGTGAAGGTACCAATTCCTATGGGAGAAAAACTAGCTATTGAATAGAATCCAAAGACATAGGAAGAAATACAGGACATTGCACGTGTTCCCTACTCTAGTGTCATTGGTAGTTTGATGTATGTGATGGTATTAACTTGACCGTATATTTCTCATGAAGTGGCAGTATTGGAAATATAAATGTCAACACCTGGGAAAGAGCATTGTAATACTCTCAATAAAGTGTTCAAGTACTTGCGCGGAAAAATAGAATATGTGATTTGTTACAAAGGAAAACCTGAAACTAGCACATAATTATATGTACATGGCTTTATCGATGCCGGTTGGGCTAGAGATATGGATAAAAAAAGGTCAACCAATCGATATGTGTTCAATATGTTCATTGGAGAAATTAACCAAATGAGTAAGAGACAAATGATCATAGCCTTGTAAACAACGTAAGCTAAATACATGGCAACCACTCACGCAAGCAAATAAGCAATATGTTTGCATCAATTCTGTTCAATGATTGGGTCTAAGAATATAGCTATGAAGATAAATTTTGATATTCAAAGTACAATACTTCTTGCAAAGAACAAAACTTACCATTCTAGAAAAAAGCATATTAATGTACAATTCCATTTCTTGAGAGACATGGTGGAAATAAAGAAGGTGTTGTTGGAAAAAGTAGTCACTTTGGAAAACATAGGAGACACTTTGACCAAGTCTATGTGTGTTATGAATTTCTCTTGGTGTAGAGAGGAAATGGGTATTGTTTCCCTGGGTCATTGAGCATAAGTTCAATTTATTTTGTATCAACAAAGAAGAAAATAATTTGGAGAATGTTGGGTTGTTATATTATTTGCAGTGAAAGAACCATAAACCAATTTTTTAGTCGAGGTGGATCAACTAGGTGATGAATCGACTTATGAATTAAGTTAAGTAAATGGTTAAGTTGAAGTTCAAAGTGGTAGATCGGAAATTTGAAGCTCGAAGCAGTCGAATGGAAATTCGAAAGGTCAACTGAAAGGAGGTTGAGTGGTAGCTGATTGGAGGCTAACTAGAGGTTGACTAGGTAGTCCACTGTAACAAAATCTTGATATTAGTGGCATTGCAACCAATCATCTACATGGATCTGTAACCATTTTTGGGTTCCATGATTTAGGGTTTTGCATACAATAAATCCTGTAAATATGGCATGATGTAATACTGTAAAAGCTAATATTTAGAAGAATCATGAAGGCCATGTAGAGGTAAGTTGAATTGACTGCAAGGTTGTTCTTGTGTAAAGCAAGAGAGTAGGATGACGATTTTGTCTTAGGTGTAGACCAAGAATAGTGATGTAACTCTTTATTATCTAACTGAATAAGACAATAAGAGATCACAAGATTCTCAAGGAATGTTGGTTTTCCTGGTTAAGGGTTTCCAAGGTAAAATCTCTCTAAAGTATGTGTGTTTTTCATTTATTTTATGCTTAAATATATCTTCTCTTTCCTGGTTGGTTTAGTGTGAGTGTTATTTTTTCTACAAAACATGCTCATACATAGTCTACATGGTTAAACATGATCAACCGTAGTCAACATGGTCAAGCGTGGTCAATCATATTGACCCATAGTCATCCATATGTCAACCATAGTAAACTCAAGTCAACCATAATTTGACCATAGTCAACTAGATTTTAACATACTCAACCATGGTCAACCAATCTCAACCAGAGACAACAATGGTCACCCATTCTCGACAAGGTCAATATGGTCAACATAGTTAACCATACTCAACCATGGTGAACCATTGTGAACAATGGTCAACCATAGTGAACCATGGATAACTATAGTCAAACATGGTTAGCTATAGTCTTTCATAGTCAGTTATACTCAACCTTGGTCAACTAAGTCAACATTGTCAAGCATCGTCTAACATGGTCAGCTATAGTTAAACATGGACAACCATGGTCACCCATAGTAAACCCTAGTCAACCGTAACTTGACCATACTTAACCATAGTCAACCATGGTTGACCATGGTCAACCATAGTCAACCATGGTCTACTAGTCCTCTTAATGCACGTTGGTTGTCAGCTAACAAAACCACATTAATAAAAGTGGTTGATGTACACTGACCAATGCCATTATTTTTTTAAGGGTGAAAAATGGTGTTGGTTGACGTATATCAACCACTTTTAATAATTTGGTTGTGCTAGTGTTACTTTACAATGCAGTCTTTAGGTTTAATCATTATATACTTGTAAATTACAATTTTGTGTTGGTTTAGGTTTACTCATTATATACTTTTAAATTACATTTTTGCATTGGTTAAATTTAACACTCATATATTCTTTTATTTTTTTTTGTAAATAAAAAGTATTATTACATTTCTTAAGAAAAAATCACACATGTCTAAGTATACATTAGAGCATGCCACCTATTCTACCACAGTAGTGGAAACCAGAACACGTGGACATTATTTTTCATAAAACTTAAAAATACATTTGTCAAAAACATCGGGACTTTACACCTATTATGCCATAAGCGTGGAAACCAGAACAAGCGGTGGACTGAGTTCCCTGACCAACTAGTGAACAAGAACTAGAGTTTGTGATGCACAAACGACTTAACACTAAGACCAGAGAAAAAATTTGTAAGAGCACTAGACATGAGGCGAACCCGACGTCCATCCTAGTGAAGTCGGAAGATGAAAAGCTGGCAACAAGTCAGGCATTGACTTTTCATAGGATCGCTTGATAGGGAGTCGTACATGACATCCAAGCTCTTTCTAAGGGTGTATTGGTTTTGATGTTTCTCTCCCAAATCCTTGTGCATCTCGAAGATCAATACCAGGTGGTCTTTTGTAAGCATGCAAGAACTAGGATCCGGGTGATCATGCTCTTCAACGTCGTCTTCTTTCCAGTAGTCATCCCAGTTTGTTCTAAGTTCCTCTTCCATGGTAGCAACGACAAAATCCTTAGCAACGGTAGAATCTATAGCAGGGTCCTCTTCCATAATAACAACATAATTCTTTCCGTAGTACTCCTCCTTAAGAGGGATTTCCTCTTCCAGAATGCAGCATGTCTCGGATGGCTCCTAGAAAATCAAAGGGGTGGTGGTGCAGGTGGTTAGTCATTGTTCCAAGGTGGTCGTCGACAAGAATGGCAGAATTTCCTCTTCCACCAAACAATCTCCATGGGCACCCTCTATGTTTGATGGATAGAGATCCGGTTGAGCCACCTCATGCCAATTCTCATAAGAGGAAGGTGACGTGTCTGAAATTACACTTGGGATGAGAGCAAGAGAGGTTGGTCCCGGGTGTTTGTGCTTGCCAAACTGACTGTAATAGGTTGGCGTTCTTCGGGACTTACCTCTCTCGTGAGGCATGACTAAACATAGAGCAAGGAGAATGGAATCAACAATGGTGCGATTAAGAGATAGAGGATGGAAAGCCAGGGCGTTGAGCAAAGAAAGTTGAATTAGAGCACGAACTGCGGTTGAATGCCAAAAATAGGACCCCCCACAGGACGATAAGACTAGGACCCTCCATAGGACAATAGGCCTTAACTACCCTCGTATCTGCCCCAGTAATTGACATTTGTGCTCCATGTATCACCCCATCCGAGGAAACACTCATATATTCTTAATACATCTAAGTTATACAATTGTTTTAATAAAATATACAATTTTTTAAATAAAGTTGATGAAAAAAATAAACAATTATTTTGTAAAAAAAAACAAACCTATAATATGTATATAATTTTGAAATTTTACTAAGAAAATGGAAAATTATGATATGTACCATTATGAAATTTAATAAATATTTTTATTTATTTTAAATGTTTATTGACTTAGAATAAACCATAACATTGACTTAGAACAAAATTAACAATCCTTAAATTTTATGATTAGAATCATATTTAAATTTTATGACTTAGATAATACATCTATGTAAACTTAAACTAAAAGACAAAGACTATAAAAATATTGAAAATTCATGAACTTTGTTTTCATGAACAAATGTTTAGCATGAGATATATATGTAAGAGCAATGACTAATATGCATCATCTTGAGAATGAAAATACTCAATAACTATGTGAGTGGATTCTCCAATGTTATTAGGAAAATATTTTGTGGGGTGAAAGTCTTTTTAAAAGTGGTAATAATTGCACAAATTATTACATTTATCTTTACATCATATTGAGAATCTCTTATTACTTTGAGGAGCTATAATAAGAGTTACTATTTGGTTTATAAAGGTGTATATAGTTTAAGAAATTTTAATTATAATAAAAGTTACTATTTAGTTTATGAAGGTGTACATAGTTTAAGAAATTTTAATTATAATAAGAGTCACTATTTAATTTATGAAGGTGTATATTGTTTAAAGTCTTAATTTTTGAATTTATAAGAAAGAAAAACATGTTCTTAACAATTAGAATTCTACCATGATCCATGTTCCATATATATTGGAACTTTGACTATAAATTTTTTATCTCATTTGAAATAAACTTAGATAATCAAAAACCCAATAAAAGTTATGAATCAATTGGAACTCTAACCTTTTAAATTAAAAAATTCAAGTTGATTAAATGAAGTCAACTCCTATCCTATGTCTACCAATAACATTTTAACTTAATACAATACACAATTTATATTTATATTTATTTTTCTTGGTATTATTTCACTAAGAGAAACCGTACTTATTTATAAATCTAGCATTTTAACTTAATACAATACACAATTTATATTGTTGAGTCATATTTCGGAGAAATAATATGTATTTATAAATAAAACTGTAAATCAAAATGGATAACATTTATAAAATAGCTAAATCTTATACATCAAAGTAAAAATAAATAAATTATATTTTTAATAAAAAATAAAAACAAAAGAATATATATAGATAACTACATGAAGAAAAATTAAGTATATTATATGGTTGGCAATGTATGTGATATACATTCTAAGTTATATAACGAATTATATTTAAAAACATTAAAAAATATATAAGACTAATAAAATTGATGAATTATAATAATAAATATAATAATAATAAAATTAAATATTTTAATTTAAATATTAAAATAATTAATTTAAATATTTAAATATTATTTGATTTAAATATTATACTTTTAATATAGAAATAAAAACAAAAGAATATATATAGATAGATAACTACATTAAGAAAAGTTAAGTATATTATATAATTGGCAATGTATGTGATATACATTCTTTTTTTTTTGTTTGTTAAATTGTGCGGGACCTGTTGGTTACGCGATTAATCTGTGGCTTGAGAAAGCAAGACATGTTGGCTAAGGCAGGTTTCGAACTAGTGACTTTAACATTAAAGAGTGGCTTAACAACACACTACTATCCTACACCTCGAGGACATGTGATATACATTCTAAGTTATATATATTTAAAAAAATTAAAAAATATATAAGACTAATAAAATTGATGAATCATAATAATAAATATAATAATAATAAAATTAAATATTTTAATTTAAATATTAAAATAATTAATTAAAATATTATTTGATTTTTTTTCTACTTAATAAATATGATTTAAGATGCATCTCTAAAATTTTAGTTTATATTGAGGTATGGTTACATAGTCTTCGCTACGGACCAATTAGTTTTTATAATTAATTTGTTCAACTTAAGATGAAAGATGCAAATATGCATGAAAAAATATTATTAAAATATTTTTTATTATTAAATTTTTTTTAAATACTATGTGTAAATTATTAAAATATTTAAAAACAAGCATAATTATAAAATCATTAAAAATAATTTGAATTTTGAAATTAGTTTTGATAATTTCATTTAATATATTTGTATTAAGATTAATTTAAAAACTGTTGTTGTTTACAACCATCGATTTTGTGGGACTGATCGTCAGGAATTTACAGAAACTGTTGAAAACCCATCTTGAAAATGGATCCATTTAGCTTATGCCTGAGAATTTTCCCAAACAAATACACGATTTAAGAGATATTTATATCTCTTTACAAGAAAGGTGATGAAAATTCTTAATGACTTCAAGACTTTACAGAAGTATTTATAGGCCATCAAAATCATTCATGATGTAAACAGCCAACTTTTTAAAACTCTTGTTAAAAGGAAGACAAAATATATTTTTAAAATCGTAGAACGTTCCAAATACTTTTAAAAATGAGAAGAATCAATTTTAAAATATTAAAAAAAATAAAATTAGGTAACTAAACACTAATAATTTTCAAACGAGCACATATAAAGAATTTTCAAACGAGCACATATAAAGATGAGGGAGGAAAAGAATTTGGAAGTAGTACCAATTTCCAAAAGAAAAATTAAATATTCATGTAACAGAATCTGAAAGTTGAAGGTTTCGAAGAAAAACAAAATATTTATGAAAGTTGAAGGTTTCGAAGAAAAACAAAATATTTATGTGGCTTTTGTTATAGGATAAAGTGCTAACTTAGTTTACAGAAAAAGGAATTGCTATATCATCTGTTTTGTGTAGACTATGAATTGCCATATCATCTGTTTTGTGTTGTTTTGTGTAGATTATGAATTGTCATATCATCTGTTTTGTGTTTTGTCTATATAGATGATATATTGTATGTAAGGATGGTTTACCAAATTGGAGCTCATGATTTATAGAGTTATTCATTTTATAGTGTTGTGAGGAACTTGGATTAAAATTAAAGTGTCAAGAGATTTTTATTTATCATACAAATTTATAGTATTATTTTTTTATGTAAATGAAAATTGAAATAAAAAATATTTAGGATTTTTTAAACGAAGGATAAGAAAAATTTTCATATATGTTTTACTTTTTACTGTTTTTATTGAATTTTTTTTATTATTCATTTCCCCTGTACCTTAACAATATAAAAAAAGATTGTTTAAGTTTTTTTCCTATCTCATGTTATTTAAAATAGAGAATTGTTATCATTTTTATATAATAAAATATTTTTTCATAAAATATATATCTCTTATTTATTGAAGCTACAATTTAGTAATAGAGATTAAGAATCAAATACTTTGATTTTGATGAATTCTCTAACTATTTAAAGAAAAAGAACAATTCCAATTAAAATCAACACCATTTTCTTAGAAAAAAAGAACAATTCCAATTAAAATCAACACCATCTTCTTAAAGATAAAAAAACAATTCCAATTAAAATCAGTACCAATTAAATTTAAAATAATAACTACAAGTGTCTTTTTTATGTTTTGTCGGCTTGGTCTGGGTGTCTCCATTCTGACATCTCCATCTTCTGATCTCCCAGGATCTGCTTTTGCAGGATAAGCTATTATTGTATTCATAATAATTTATTTTTATGTAATATATATGTGTACACTAAACGTGACGTGTCTTCTTCTACGAGAGAAAGAAACGGAGAGGGGCGTGATGCGTCTTCTTGTAAAGAGAAAAAATAGAGAGAGGGTGTAAACTCATATTTACCCATTTTTCTACAGATACTTTGTGGGTATACCCATCTTCTGCAAATCAGCAAGTGTACCCATCTTCTACAGATTCGGGTGCATCTTCTTATGCAAGGTAAGAAATTAATGTAGTAATAATTTATTTTAATGTAATATATATTTGTAGCTTGGGCATGAGTCTTCTTCTATAAGAGATGAGATAGAAACACAACTTATTTTAATGTAATATATATTTGTAGCTTGGGCATGAGTCTTCTTCTATAAGAGATGACATAGAAACAAAAAGGGTTATTTATTGGTCGGGGTGGGTTAGTGGAAATATAAAGGAAGCTAAAATATATTTTTACCAATTTTTAAGGTAAAAATGAAGTGAATTGATTTGCAATATATGTTTGTAGATTATGTATTTTTTTTAAGTAATAGTAATTTATTTTAATTGATTTTTGCTGTAATATATATATATATATATATATATATATATATATTTGTAATAAGAGATGATTATAGCAGTAATTTATTTTAATTGATTCTTATTAAATATGTGTTCGTAAAAATATTGCACCGAGGGATTTGCCAAATTTTGATTTATCTAATATAATTTTTCATCGTAAAACATGTTAATTGCAAGTTGTTTAGATAACATTGAAATATGTTTAAAGCTATTAAAAGTAAAGCTGAGATCAAACTAGGTTAAGGAATTTTATTTTACTCCCCGTAAAATTTATTAGGTATGAAATGATCACTTAACTTCATTAATTTTTAGTTCAATAATTATTAAAGAAATGACGTGACCAATAACTTCATTAGTGATAGAATAAAGTTTTGTAAGCTTTCAATGATTTTCATTTTACATAAGAATTTATGAATAAAATTTTGTGAATTGCTTATTTGATATTTTCAATGTGGTTCATACATTAGTATAATCATTTTTCATTTCAGTTAACAAATATATGATTATTTATATTTATATATATATATATATATATATATATATTTTTAAGTAAATTATTTCATATGTTCATTGTAATGTTTTATATTTATATTTATATTGAAGTGCATTCATCACTAGTCATGATCCTCTTCCTATGATGTTAAATTCTTCCTTATAAATTATTATTACTCAATTTTTTTTTAAACTACTAAAGTAGTAACTGCATGGTTTAATAGTAGCATAGGCATACAAAGTGTAATTATTATGTTTTTTTATGTTATTATTAAGATATAGTTTATTAGTTTTTTTTATGTTTATTTGAAAAATAATTATTTTTTTGTTTTAACAGTAACTATTAACATGAAAATACATATAATTATTAGTTTTTTTAATATTCTTATTAAATGATATAATTATTAAGTTATAAAGTTATCACAAAATAAACTCATATCATTTTTTTAAGTTCTACAGAAATAGATATCATTTAATTATTTAATTATGAGTAAGATTAAGTATTTAATATATAATTTATTACATTAAATTTTATCAAAATTAATATTAGTTTATCAAATTTTAATAATGAAAGGAAATATTTTATTTTATCATTTTTTTTTTAAATTAAATAATTTGAAAATAAAATTATTAATTAACAATAAAATAAATAAATGTGATAATCTATTATGGTTTAATATTTTATTTATATAATTAATAAATATCACTAATGTAAATTTTATATAATAATTAATTAAAATATTTTATAAATCTAGAGGTTTTTAGATTTTACTAATCAAATAGTTGAAAGGAAGAGGAGATCTATATAGCTTGAGAGTAATCTTAAAAATAAATTATTATTATTAATATTGACAAAGAAATTAAATTAATGTAAATTGATATATAATGATTTAATTATTTTTATGAATATAAAAATATTATGTATAATTTCTATGTATAAAAATATTATCATTATATAAAGTTGTGGTGGGGATAAAAGTACTGAGCTATACAAGGCATCAAAGTATGCCCTAGTGTAACACAACTCAAGGAAACCCTGAAGATCATCAGCAATTGTTCCGGGGTCTGAGCCGTTCTGCCGTGCATAACAGGAAGGAGAGATGGATAAATTTCAGTGTTCCAACGAAACCCGAGCTCGCAACCGTGTCGTCATACACAGAAGGTAGTAAGTAGCGTTTTTAAGAATTAAGTAGAAATTCCGACTTAAATTCTGCCTGAAGCTTTGAACAAGTGACAGTCTGGCCAGGTTGTAATCATATATCCAATCTACCCATCGTGAGTGAACATTACGTACCTTTGGTAAATCTTACTTGGAAGGTTGAAGTGATAGGTTCAGGTTACCTGTCTGAAACATTGTACTTTTGCAAGCTTTAAACGAAGAATCTATTACTTTAACGTTCCGAAAAAAATTTCCGAAATTATTTTAGTACACTGTTTCGGGCAAAAGTTCGGTCTGTGATCGTTTCTGATAAGCAATAGATTCTATTATTTCTGGCCATTTTAAGATGACACAGACATAAAATAACATTGTCCTGAAAACGTCATGAAGGCGGGATACAAATCAAGCATGTAGGATTTGACATAAGCGGGAAACAGTGAAAGTGACTGTAGTTATAATCTATGGCCAGTACATTACGATACATGCCATGTCTTTTATTAATTTAATTTAATAACATTTTAAATTATACATCTCATTCGTAGGATAAAAGTTCTATTAAATGATGTTATGATGTTTTTTTAAGGGATATTTGCTTTAAATCTGGAGAGTTTTAGATTTGAGTGATTATTTCTGTGTAATCTGACTATTATAAAAGTTTTCAGCATGCTGAATATAAATTTATATGATGGGCTAAAACTCCACTTCGTAGAACAGCTAGACAAAGCCTATATGCATTTGGCTTGGTTGCTCTATATATTATGTATTTGGGCTGGTTGGAGAGTATTACCTATAATTGTATAAATGTTTTTTATTGGCTAAGAGTTGCAAGAGTGAAAGCCTTATTCTTTAGAGACCACCAACTCTTTATTTCAGGTGGCATGGTTTTCTTTGAATAAGGGTAATTAGCCAGTCTGGATTCTCTCATAGCAGTCAATAATGACTGTCCCCACTACTAATTGACAATTAAAAATAAGTTATAAGTTTCTCCAGCACTATCTAAAAAGAAAAAAATATACACTGAGATAGTCTTGATACACTACTCTTGATACAAAAAGTAATATGCTGCTTTGAAAGAATAGCTTATGTACATGCTAATTAACGAAGTCTACATATTCAGTGTCATTTTGATAAACAAGACTGTAAGTTATAGATACAGGAATACCAAACCATTTGGGGCGGCATAATATGGAGGATATGTTGGAGTGTGGCTTGAATTAAGATTTTCTAATTTCCATTTTTTTCTAAAATTTATTAGCCCAAATTCCATATAATAAAATTATTTTACCTTAAACAATCGCTAAACATTTTACATTTTACATATTAAATACTATTATTAAAATTAATGTATGTTTTTACATTTTAATGTAAATTTTCATCCTTAAACCAGCTTTACATCCTCCGTTGAAATGAAACGTACTTCACTACTCAACTAAATGCTCTAACGAGCTTCCTCTCCTCAAATTCACTACTTCTCACCAACTTCCTCTCCTCACATTCGCAACTTAGTTGATAGAAACCTAAAATTTGGTGAAAATCATTTTTAAATTACAAATGTTGGTTGACTGCCCGTCAAACTCAATTACAATTAGAGGGAAACAATGCTATAGTATGACTAGCCAACTAATTAATTGGATGGAAAAGTCATATGGTAATGGAAAAAGAAATTTGACTAGCCAACTAATTAAATCATATATTGAGAGCCACTTCAACACATCTTTTGAAACCCTAAATAGTAATTTAGTAGAAAGGGAGCTATAATCATAACCAGAAACAATACAAATGAAGATATAATCATAACCAAAAACAATACACAACAATAGTGTGAATTTATTGTCTACGTGAGATATATAGAAATATTAATGGGAAAGTGAAAGGTAACTTTAACAGCATAATTCAAATCTGAGAAGAGGAAGATGATAAATCGAGCGAAGCAAGGCAGGGTCCCACCTGAGAGAAAAGTGCCGCACTCGACCTATTGAGTGATTGATAGGGAAATAGCTTTTTGTACCCGCGGCCAAAGATCGAATATCGTCCTTCCAATTCGAAGTCAGATTATAACGTAATATCACTTACTCAACTGAACCAGAGAAGATTGACACGCATTCTCTCCATATATTATGAGAGTTGTTATCTCATATATTATGAGAGTTGTACATGTTAAGGTTTGCAATATTAATGAAGGTTTATCATATATTCATTAAAGAAATCGTTTCATGATCGGATTGCTCTGTACCTGCAAGTGACTCATTTAGAATCACCTAATTCTCAATTCTCAATGATCATTATATTGAACCTGTTATTTTATGTTTGATTTTGCTGAAATTTTAGGCGCAGGTATTTGTTCAGAAGAACAGTTATATACTAACAGATTGCAGGTGGCAAATTTGGAATCCGAATCGTGCTAGTTTTAGCATTGTGTTTTGATGGAGCCTAAGAGAAGCAGACAAGTAGTCAGATTAGAACCCGAGGGTGTTGAACTCCTCGAAGCTTATCCTTAGATGGCTCAAAGGTTCATAGATGCCGAGTGGTTTGAATTCCTTACCACTTTTCAAGGTTACAATGAGCAGGTCTCCATGGAGTTTGCACTGAACTTTGATGGTCACGAGGTGGAGATCAGGAAGATGCTGATGTTGATGCTGGTGACAGAACAAACAATTGCCAAGGCTTGCAGGTTGGTGGTCGGAGGAGAACGATGGTGGAAGAAAGAGCATGTAGTTAAAGACTTCACCAATCAGTTTTTGCTGCCAGACAAACAAAACCGGGATTGGAGAAAATGAATACCTCGCAGTTGGATCAGACAAGAATGGTACATTGCTCTGATTGTTATCTATAGACTGACAAAAATGTCAAAAAGAGTGCAGTCACATTCCACCAATGCAAAGAGCAGTTTGTTTCATCAAGTCTTAATTAAGACTTTAGTTATGTCTGCTTTGAGAGAATTACATAAGCCCTGGAGTTGGCTCATCCAATCTTTAAACCCTAACAGATAGTCCAACAAACAAAAGAAAGGAAAAAGGAAAAGGGATGTTACATAGGAGCCAAGCATTCCAGTTGATGAAACCCCCGTTAAAGAAGAATTACCTGCCATCAGGGTAACTAGGACCAACAAAGGTAAGAGACCCAAATGGGAAACAAAAAATGAAATTCTTCCTGAAGCAGATTTAAAAACAAAAGAAGACTCTGATGAAGATTATAATGTTACACTCTCAGCCAATGATAAAGCATCAACAACCAGTAAGAAGAATGTTGTTGTTAAAAGGAAAAAGAAGAAATATGTGTCTGTGCCTGAAGACCCTAGGAGGAACTCTATAAGAGTCGCTAACAAGAGCAACCACCATATCATCAAAAGCTGAAGCAGTTTTTTTTTATGACAAAGGCTATTATTTTGCAGAACCAGAAAAGCTACAGGAAATACTCTGTTTTTTACCTGTTATAGTCTTTATCTTCAAGAGAGGTTACATAACAGTTGGAGAGGAATTTGTTGAAACCAAAAGAATTTTTTGTTGGAAACATGCCACTTCACAAAAACCTCTCTCATCTTTTACACATCAATCACATTTTAAGAGATTCAAATTGATCTTTGAGGCCTAATTTTCTGATAAAGCTATGGGAAATACTGTGTTATTTTTACCTATTTTAGGTTTTTTCTTCAAGAGAGGTTGCAGAAGAGCTGGAGATGAATTTGTTGAAACCAAAAGAGGTTTTTGTTGGGAACATGCCCCTTCACAAAACCCTCTCTCGGGGTTTACACAACAATCACATTTTAATAGATTCGAATTGAATTTTTTGGCCTATTTTTGTGATATTTCAAAATAAATAATTTCCCGTTTTAGCCAGTAATTTTAGGAGAGATTGGAGAACATATGGTGATGAATTTTTTGAAACCAAAATAGGTTTTTGATGGGAACGAGTCCCTTCACAAAAACACCTCTCAGTTTTTACACAGTTATCACCATTTAAGATATACGAAGAGATTGTTGGACCCTATTTTTCAGGAATTTACCAGATTTGTTTTCCTGAAAAATCTCATGGACAACAGTTGACAAGCCACCTCATCAATTCGAATTGGAGATCAGATTGGATCTTCTCCTTGATTATTTGAAACAAGAAACTAAATATAGATGAGGAGGTTTTCAGATCAATTTCTTTTGGATCTTGATAATTATGTATTGTTTCTATATAAACTCTGTAGAATGAGAAGTTAGGAGGGGGTCGAAAAATTGGAGATCCAAAGGACTTATTCTGAAAACTCCTTGAAAGGAATTATTATTCTATTTGACACTTAATAGCAAAGACATATGGATGGTTAGACACTCTTTTCTACTCTGGTTTCGTTGTTCATGCTTGAATTCATTATTCAGATTGCAATGCTTTTTATTTCTTGATTGTTAATTAATACAGTGAAAAATTTACTGTGGAAATTATTTTCAAGTTTTGATATCAAGATGATGGTATTGCTTCTTTATGATATTCTGAGACAAGAATTTATGTGAAGTTGACAAATTGAAGGCTTCATCTTCTCTTTTATTTATTGGTTTAATCCTTCTATGTGTCTACCTTTTATTCAGTTAATGGGATATGCTATGTTCTGACCCTGATTTTCATGTTATGTTATAACCTTGAGCCAATTTTCAACCACCTTATTTAAAAAACCAAATTATAAAAACTTTTTAAACACTTTGCAATAAATAGAGGATGCCCTAGCTTTCCCTCTCATAGTCAAGTGCAACTTTAGGGACTAACATTTTTGGTGCCATTTCCAGGGATGGAGACACGAAGTATTTATCCCTGGGAGAACGACAACAATCAAATTCGCTTTTTGCTGGTGAACAGACCGGGGATAGATACATGACTGTAGATCTTTCACCATGGTGACTCCACTGTCTAAAGATTAAAAGATGACTCCACTGGGGATCCAAGCATGGAAGCCATTTTGGCTCAAAGGTTTGTTTTTTATGATTTTTCATATGTCATTGGTTTTCCAAACCCAATTCCTAGCAGAGTTGAATGGGAAGTTACCCTTCCTACATTTAAAGGAAGAGATTGGGAGGTTTCCGCTGAGCATCTGCTAGATTTTCATGAGTTTTTTCATGAACGTCAGATTGTGAATGAGGATGTCAAGATCAAGATTTTCAGATACTCATTGAAGGGAGAAGCCCTTGACTGGTGCAAATCTGTTCCAGCTTCAAGTATTAACTCATTGGCAAGTTTTCATAATGCTTTCAATATATTTTGTAAAGAAGATTTTTCAGCTGAAAGTCTTTTTGAAAATTGTTGTGATGAATTTGATAAGCATATTCAATAGAAAGAAAATGTTTCTTCTGATTGCAAGAATGAAAATCAGGTTGTTGAGGAATATTTTCCAAATATAATTGATAATAGGAAAGATGACTGCATAGTTGTGAATGCATTAGATTTTGTTTCTAATGCACCTGTTGTCTTAGATCTGAATGAAAAAATAGTTGAAGAGGAGGTCTTTCCTCAACTCCTTCAAGTGAATTCCTATGATATGTTGTTACATGTGATTAAGGAGGAAAATCAAGAGGTTGCTCATCAAGAATAGATATATGAGGCAACATATGGCAATGTTAGATTTGATCAACAGGTTTATGAGAACATTATGCCCATTTTTCATGTACAGTCAGAACTAGTATATGGAAGTATTGAGCAACAAGCAGAGGTAACTATTTTCAGTTATCAATCTACTTCTTTCTATGATTTGGTAGCCATTTATGTGGATTTATGTTTCTCAGAAGATTTCATCCTTGCTATTTTTTGAATTAAATCAGATGAGGGTTGCAGGTATGTGTTACAAATTAAAATTCTGTTACAGATAAAAAATTCTTCTCTGATTTCTATCTGCGTTGAAAGAGCTTTGGTAAATGGTTTGATGTTATCATGGCTTCATTGGAAGCATGATGTCACATGATGAGACAGTTTATTGGTTAGAAGTGGGAATATATAGAAGAATAAGCTCACCATCAAGTATGAGATTCTTTTCAGTCTGTTGGTTTGCAGTAAAAAAATTGGTTTCAGTTTTGAAATAAAGACTCCATGCCCAATGCATATAAAGCACTATTGACAGGGGTAGTTTTGACTTCAAATGAGGAGTAGAGTTGTGGAAGTTTGTGTGAGATTTGAATGATATTGATTGACTCCATAACCCAATGGACTAGGCACAACATAGAAGAATGTGAATGTTTGTAGAGACAAAAGTTTGCAGGTTGCATTGCATGGATGCATAGAGGAAAAGACACAGTGGTCTGCTTGTTCTTGATGCCTCAGGGGGAGAGCATCATTCCCTAGAAGGAGCCAATGTTAGTCTCTAGTTTTGTCTTGATTTAGTGAGAAACCCTAATCCTAAACCCTTCCTACCTGCACTTCATTATCTTCTTTCATTTGATTTTAATTATTGTTTTCAGCCTGTTATGGTTCGCATTTTAGTTCTTTGGATAATTTATTTAAGTTTGGAGTTTTAAGACATGGTTTTGAATGATGTGTCACTTCATATGCCTCTTTGAACTTTACTAATTCAAATTATGCTAAGTCATTAATAGCGCTATGGGAATAGCCTTATTCCCGTAGCACAAAGATAATCATGCCTTGATATGTGCCCATCACCTAGATTTCATTATAATGACACAAATCGTGGTTTGAGAGTTCGCATGCGTCCCACAATAGCTTTGGAATCATTTAGTGATTCAAACCGTTTCATGATCGGATTTCTTTGTACTAGCAAAGGACTCATTTCAAAGTACCCAATTCTCAACGATCATTATATTGAACCTATCATTCTATGTTTGATTTTGCTAAAATTTTAGGTGCAGGTATTTGCTCAGAAGAACGGTTATATACTAACAGATTGTAGGTGGCAAATTTGGAATCTGAATCGTGCTGGTTTTAGCATTATGTTTTGATGGCGCCTAAGACGAGCGAACAGGTAGTTAGATTAGAACCCGAGGGTGTTGAACACCTTGAAGCTTATCCTCAGATGGTTCAAAGGTTTAGAGATGCTAGGTGGTTTGAATTCCTTACTACTTTTCAAGGTTATGATGAGCAGGTCTCCATGGAGTTTGCACTGAACTTTGATGGTCACGAGGTGGAGATCGGGAAGATGTTGATGTTGGTGACAGAACAAACAATTGCCAAGGCTTGCAAGTTGGTGGTCGGAGGAGAATGATCGTGGAAAAAAGAGCATATAGTTACATAATTCACCAATCAGGTTTTGTTGCCAAACAAACAAAACCAGGATTGGAGAAAAGGAATCCCTCATAGTTGGATCATACAAGAATGGAACATTGGCCTGATCGTTATCTATAGCTTGGCAAAAATGTAAAAAAGAGTGCAGTCACACTCCACCAATGCAAAGATCAGTCTGTTTCATCAAGTCTTAATTAAGACTTTAGTTATGTCTACTTTGAGAGAATTACAGAAGCCTTGGAGCTAGCTCATGCAATCTTTAAGCCCTAACACACAGTCTAACAAACAAAATAAATTCAAAAGGAAAAGGGATGTTACACAGGAGCCAAGCATTCCAGTTGTTGAAACCCCTGTTAAAGAAGAATTTTCTGCCATCAGGGTAACGAGGGCCAATAGAGGTAAGAGACCCAAATGGGAAAAAAAAAATGAAATTTTTCCTGAGGCAGATTTAAAAACAGAAGAAGACTCTGTTATCCATAGTTTTGGTCGTCATGATGATGTATTGAGGATGGTGTATTCAGGCTCTCCATTAGAACTTTCTCCTGAGAAAAGTTACCTTCATCTCTCTTCAGAAATCACTGTTTTGAGGAAGGTTCGCAGGCTGCTAATACATTTGCCTGCGAGAATGCATGATTCTCGCAGGCTAACTTAAGCCAGGGTGCGAGAAGTTCGCACTGTGTCTAACTACTAGGGTGCAAACTCTTTCTAATGAAGGGAAAAAGATGAGTTCTTGAACCTTCTAGAAGGGAATATTCTAGAAGGATGAGATGGAATTCGAATGATTATCTAAGTACTAGCTTTCCTAATATTTTGGGATCATTCCTATCCAAGTAACAAATTCATTCTCTCTTATAAATTGAGTGGATTCTCATGGAAAAGGTTAGAAGTAAACAAGCAAGAGAGACATTGGAGAATTAGTGAAATACTGTGTGAAGGACTGAAGCTACAGCAGCTAGAGAACTCCAGCAAGGTTATCAAAGGTGGTTGATATTCTTCATACAAGTGAGAAAGTGTGTGTGTCAGAGCTAAGAGTCATCGAAAGGAGGCTTGCAACATCAAGGATCAGGCTGTAAGTTTTTCTTTATATCAATATAATACAGTAATGTGTCCCTTTCCCATAAAGTTGATCGTACTTTATTGTATAACTCCTTGATCGTATGCATAGATTAATTGTTGAATAGAATGTGTTTGCTTCACTTTGATTGGTTTGTATTGTCTTGATCGTGACTGTATGGGAGCATTGGAGCGAAGCAGGAGCAACAAAGATCAAAGGAAGCACTTTTAAGGTATGTTCTTTAATCGTGCCTCTTAGTATATTCAATAATTAAAATCTAGGGAAAGAGTATCATTCTGTCCTGTTTTGTTCTATATCCAGGTGGATCTAGGGAGATCGGTTTGTGTCCGCACTTACAGATTTATCCTATAACAAAATTGGCGACTCCACTGGGGAAAAATCCCATTTTCTTGGTGGCTTTTTGTGCTTTTATGTGGCTATTTTCTTTGGTTTCATTTGTATCCTATCCTATCAGTCTATGAGTCTTAATGATATCCTGATAGATAGTCTGGGTCCAGAAGCTTTTTGAAATTTTACTTCATTTTTCAAAATTTTTGATATGTTCAGGAGTTCTCGCACTGTGTTTCATTACAGCCTGCAAGAACTGGTCAGGTTCGCACCCTGCTTATAGGGTTCAGTGCGAGATCCTCGCACCTTGCTCAAAGGTTGCCTGTGCGAATCATAGATTCTCGCACTGTGTAATACTGCTTACCTGCGAACAAGATTTTTCAAAATTTTGAAATTGAGTTTTGTTTTTTCCAACTGCTCAGATCAGTTGATTTACCTCTTAAGAGTTTTGGACCAGTGACTTATATATTTATTGCTTTAGTTTGCCTGTGAGAACATATCATTCTTGCAGGCCTCGTATGGGCAGCCTGCAAGAATTCCTACGTGCATGTAGGATTCAAAAACCACTTGTAAATGCAAAAACTAAGCAATGAAATTAAAAATTTAAACCATGAAAAGATCAAGAATGAAGAGCTTATCGTATTGCTGCAGACGACTCTTCAAATGATCTCTTCTAGCTCCCGAAAATCAATGCCGAAGTCGAAGGGTAAAATGGGGGTTTTTGGAACTCAATAGTGAAAATGTGGAATGATATGGTAACAATGTGTATTTACTCATTTAATTTACTTTTACTATGTCATTTTTGGGTTTTCATGTTTATCTATTTTTTAAACCTAATTACTAATATAAAAATGAGTGTAATGACTTGCAGGTGTGAAACATTGATGATTACAAACAAGGATATGGATATATTTTTCTCCATTATGGTGTGATTTTAATTTTTTTTATGGTTTTTACATAAAACTTCGAGCATCTTTTTTGTCCGTTCTTGCGCTCGTGAAAAACATAAGAACGTGATCGAGCATAGTTTTACCACTTTTTTGGGCTCGCCAAGGTTATACGAAAAAGGAACCCGCCTAGAGTTCTCTTTAAGCTCTTTTCAGACTCTCTAAACATGAAAAGATCACCGAGCGACCTTGCTATTTTCACGCTCGCTAAAGTGTTTGAAGTATGCGTCTGGTGAGCGATAATTTATGTCTTTTTCGGTTTTATCCAAACTCTATTATGAAAAAGGAACTGAGAGAGTTCTCTTTTAAGTGTTTTTCCAAACTCTATAATCTTGAAAAACCTTCGAGTTTACTATCTCTGGACTCATTAAACAAACATTGACAAACCTGTGATGGGACCGAACCACTGCTTCTTAGGGTTCGTTAAAAATACTATGAGGGACTCATCCGAAGGATGAGCTTATATCAACAAGCATATGTGATCCTCTTCAAGCTTGCGTAAAAATAAAGAGGTACTTGCCAGAAATGGTGGGGGAAAATTTGGGAAAGGGATATGTTGTGTCTTCGTATTGATTGGCAATAAGCGTCTCTCTTGAACATGACACCCCCCATTCTTTCACATTTGAAGTTGGTTTGGGAAATCCATTTGCCTCTCTTTCGATTGATTACAAGGTCATTTCGGGTGTTGTCTTTGAGTCAATGCTGCCAAATAATTGGTCATGTCGTTCATATGTTGAAGAGAAGTCCATCTAAAACCTATATTGAGTCGGCCATCTGCAGTTATCCATTCTCTCCATGTCGGCCTTCCCTGTGTCCAGTCCAATTTGCAAAATGCTCTGTTTCACCTTCAAACTCTGTTACTCATTTCATGTCATTGATGAGGGATACATCAAGGCCCTCCCGTGACAAGTTTTGTTCCATTGACTTCAGCACATTATCCAGAATCAAGACTTAGAAATTATTTAGTACCTTGGAGATTGCATGCCTCAATGGAAAGTTTCCTCACTTTCGACAGTGGGTTTACATCATTGACCCCTAATTGAAATATTCCGTCGGATGTTCGACATCAAATCATTTATTCACACTCGATGGATTTTACTATGGTACCTTGGGAGTCATTTACATCAATGG
Organism: Picea engelmannii; assembly: GCA_009831015.1. Taxonomy (NCBI): domain Eukaryota; kingdom Viridiplantae; phylum Streptophyta; class Pinopsida; order Pinales; family Pinaceae; genus Picea; species Picea engelmannii. The sequence continues at coordinate 68,689 of ML787012.1, read as the reverse complement.
TGATTTCCCTCGCACTTGTTAACGGTTACATCAATGACTGGTAATCAAGTGGTTTCTACCATGTTCGACTTCAAAACATGTAATCACATGGTCAGATTCATACTTTGGACGACGAGATTGAAGACCCTGGATATTATCTTTGTGATCGAGGTTGCGATGGAGTATGTATAATTTGTGACACATAGATCCACTGTGTATGTTTCGTGGCTATGTCGTCTTGATTTGAAATTTCTCGCATAGATCCATAGTGTATTCCGGTGGCTATGCTATATTTTGACGGCATGGATCCACAGTGTATGATTTGTGGCCATGACCCATGTCTATAATGTCATCAGTATGTGATCTGAGTATGGGAATGCCTACCTCAAAATTAGTATATATGATATTCTGCAGATTCTTGATTGTTCGCAGGTTTTCGATTAGATGTGCTTCTGGTTCTTGACACACACATGCAGCTTACAAAGTCTATTGACTGTCACTGGTTCCACTCTCATACTTTGGGGGGCATTCTGTTATCCATAATTTTGGTCGTCATGATGATGTATTGAGGATGGTATATTCAGGCTCTCCATTAGAACTTTCTCTTGAGAAAAGTTACCTTCATCTCTCTCCAGAAATCAAAATTTTGAGGAAGGTTCGCAGACTGCTAATACATTTGCCTGCGAGAATGCATGATTCTCACAGGCTACCTTAATCCACGGTGTGAGAAGTTCGCACAGTGTCTAACTACTAGGGTGCGAACTCTTTCTAATGAAGGGAAAAAGATGAATTCTGAAACCTTCTAGAAGGATGAGATGGCATTCGAATGATTATCTAAGTACTGCCTTTCCTGATATTTTGGGATCATTCCTATCCAAGTAACAAATTCATTCTCTCTTATAAATTGAGTGGATTCTCATGGAAAAGGTTAGAAGTAAACAAGCAAGAGAGACATTGGAGAATTAGGGAAATACTGTGTGAAGGACTGAAGCTATAGCAACTAGAGAACTCCATCAAGGTTATCAAAGGTGGTTGATCTTCTTCATACAAGTGAGAAAGTGTGTGTGTCAGAGCTAAGGGTCATCAAAAGGAGGCTTGCAACATCAAGGCTCAGGTTGTAAGTTTTTCTTTCTATCAATATAAGACAGTAATGTGGCCCTTTCCCATAAAGTTGATCGTACATTATTGTATAACTCCTTGATCGTATGCATAGATTAATTGTTGAATAGAATATGTTCGCTTCACTTTGATTGGTTTGTATTGTCTTGATCGTGACTGTATGAGAGCATTGGAGCGAAGCAGGAGTAACAAAGATCAAAGGAAGCACTTTTAAGGTATGTTCTTTAATTGTGCCTCTTAGTATATTCAATAATTAAAATCTAGGGAAAGAGTATCATTATGTTCTGTTTTGTTCTAGATTCACGTCGATCTAGGGAGATCGGTTTGTGTCCGCACTTATGGATTTATCCTATAACAAAATTGGCGACTCCACTGGGGAACAATCCCATTTTCTTGGTGGCTTTTTGTGATTTTCTGTGGCCATTTCCTTTGGTTTCATTTGTCTCCTGTCCTATCAGTCTCTGAGTCTTCAAGATATCCTGATAGAGAGTCTGGGTCCAGAAGCTTTTTGAAATTTTACTTCATTTTTCAAATTTTTTGATATGTTCAGGAGTTATCGCACTGTGTTTCATTACAACCTGCAAGAACTGCTCAGGTTCACACCCTGCTTATAGGGTTCATTGCGATATCCTCACACCTTTCTCAAAGGTTTCCTACGAGAATCATAGATTCTCGCACTGTGTAATACTGCTTACCTGGGAACAAGATTTTTCAAAATTTTGAAATTGAGTTTTGGTTTTTCCAACTACTCAGATCAGTTGATTTACCTCTTATGAGTTTTGGACCAGTGACTTATATATTTCTTGCTTTAGTTTTCCTGTGAGAACATATCATTCTCACAGGCCCTGTATGGGCAGTCTGCGAGAATTCCTATGTGCATGTAGGGTTCAAAAACCACTTGTAAATGCAAAAACTAACCAATGAAATTAAAAATTTAAACCATGAAAAGATCAAGAATGAAGAGCTTACCATAATGCTGCAGACAGCTTGTCAAATGATCTCTTGTAGCTCCCAAAAATCAACACCGAAGTCGGAGGGTAAAATGGGGGTTTTGGGAACTCAATAGTGAAAATGTGGAATGATATGATAAAAATGTGTATTTACTCATTTAATTTAACTTTTACTATGTCATTTTTGGGTTTTCATGTTTATCTATTGTTTAAACCTAATTACTAATATAAAAATGAGTGTAATGACTTGTAGGTGTGAAACATTGATGATTACAAACAAGGATATGGACATATTTTTCTCCCTTATGGTGTGATTTTAATTGTTTTTTATGGTTTTTACATAAAACCTCGAGCGTCTTTTTTGTCCATTCTTGCGCTCGTGAAAAACATAAGAATGTGATCGAGCATAGTTTTATCACTTTTTCGGGCTCGCTAAGGTTATACGAAAAAGGAAACCCCCTGGATTTCTCTTTAAGCTCTTTTCAGACTCTCTAAACTTGAAAAGATCGCCGAGCGACCTTGCTATTTTCATGCTCGCTAAAGTGTTTGAAGTATGCGTCTGGTGAACGATAATTTATCTCTTTTTCAGTCTTATTTAGACTATATTACGAAAAAGGAACTGAGAGAGTTCTCTTTTAAGTGTTTTTCTAAACTCTATAATCTTGAAAAACCTTCAAGTTTACTATCTCTGGACTCGTTAAACAAACATTGACAAACCCGTGATGGGACCGAACCACTCCTTCTTAGGGTTCATTAAAAATACTCTAAGGGACTCGTTTGAAGGATGATCTTATATCAACAAGCATATGTGATTCTCTTCGAGCTTCCGTAAAAATAAAGAGGTACTTGCTAGAAATGGTAGGGGAAAATTTGGGAAAGGGATATGTTGCGTCTTCGTATTGATTGGCAGTAAGTGTCGCTCTTGAACATGACACCCCCTATTCATCACATTTGAAGCTGTTTTGGGAAATCCATTTGCCTCTCTTTCGATTGATTATAAGGTCATTTCAGGTGCATCTTTGAGTCAATGCTGCCAAATCATTGGTCGTGTCGTTCATATGTTCAAGAGAAGTCCATCTGAAACCTATATTGAGTCGGCCATCTGCAGTTATCCATTCTCTCAGTGTCGGCCTTCCCTGTGTCCAGTCCAATTTGCAAAATTCTCTGTTTCACCTTCAAAATCTGTTACTTATTTCGTGTCATTGATGAGGGATACATCAAGGCCCTCATGTGACGAGTTTTGTTTCGTCGACTTCAGCACATTATCCGGAATCAAGACTTAGAAATTATTTAGTACCTTGGAGCTTGCATGCCTCAATGGCAAGTTTCCTCACTTTTGACAGTGGGTTTATATCATTGACCCCTGATTGAAAGATTCCGTCAGATGTTCGACATCAAATCATTTATTCACACTCGATGGATTGTACTATGGTACCTTGGGAGTCATTGACATCAATGGTGATTTTCCTCACACTTGTTAATGGTTACATCAATGACCGATAATCAAGTGGTTTCTACCATGTTCAACTTCAAAACATGTAATCACATGGTCAGATTCGTAATTTGGACAAGGAGATTGAAGACCCTGGATATTATCTTTGTGATCCAGGTTGCGATGGATTATGTATAATTTGTGACACATAGATCCACTGTGTATGTTTCATGGCTATGTCATCTTGATTTGAAATTTCTCGCATAGATCCATAGTGTATTCCGGTGGCTATGCTATATTTTGACAGCATGGATCCACAGTGTATGATTGGTGGCCATGGCCCATGTCTATAATGTCATCAATCTGTGATTTGAGTATGGGAATTCCTACCTCAGAATTACTATATATGATATTCTGCAGATGCTTGATTGTTCGCAGGCTTCCGATTAGATGTGCTCCTGCTTCTTGACACACACATGTAGCTTACAAAGTCTATCGACTATCACTGGTTCCACTCTCATACTTTGGGGGGCATTCTGTTATCCATAATTTTGGTCGTCATGATGATGTATTGAGGATGGTGTATTCAGGCTCTCCATTAGAAATTTCTCCTAAGAAAAGTTACCTTCATCTCTCTCCATAAATCACAGTTTTGAGGAAGGTTCGCAGGCTGCTAATACATTTGCCTACAAGAATGCATGATTCTCGCAGGCTACCTTAAGCCAGGGTGCGAGAAGTTCGCACTGTGTCTAACTACTAGGGTGCGAACTCTTTCTAATGAAGGGAAAAAGATGAATTCTCGAACCTTCTAGAAGGGAATCTTCTAGAAGGATGAGATGGAATTCGAATGATTATCTAAGTACTAGCTTTCTTGATATTTTGGGATTATTCCTATCCAAGTAACAAATTCATTCTCTCTTATAAATTGAGTGGATTCTCATGGAAAAGGTTAGAAGTAAACAAGCAAGAGAGACATTGGAGAATTAATGAAATACTGTGTGAAGGACTGAAGCTACAACAGCTAGAGAACTCCAGCAAGGTTATCAAAGGTGGTTTATCTTCTTCATACAATTGAGGAAGTGTGTGTGTCAGAGCTAAGAGTCATCGAAAGGAGACTTGCAACATCAAGGCTCAGGTTGTAAGTTTTTCTTTCTATCAATATAATACAGTAATGTGTCCCTTTGTCATAAAGTTGATTGTACTTTATTCTATAACTCCTTGATCGTATGAATAGATTAATTGTTGAATATAATGTGTTTGCTTCACTTCGATTGGTTTGTATTGTCTTGATCGTGACTGTACGAGAGCATTGGAGCGAAGCAGGAGCAACAAAGATCAAAGGAAGCGCTTTTAAGGTATGTTCTTTAATCGTGCCTCTTAGTATATTCAATAATTAAAATCTAGGGAAAGAGTATCATTCTGTCCTATTTTGTTCTAGATCCAGGTGGATCTAGGGACATCGGTTTGTGTCCGCACTTACGGATTTATCCTATAACAGACTCTGATGAAGATTATAATGTTACACTATCAACCAAGCATAAAGCATCAACAACCAGTAAGAAGAGTGATGTTGTTAAAAGGAAAAGGAAGAAAAGTGTGTCTATGTCTCAAGACCCTAGGAGGAACTCTACAAGAGTCACCAACAAGTACAGGCTAAGGCCCAAAGCCATGTTCGATTATTCAATCAAAAGAGAAGATGTCATAGTGATAGAAGACCATTCTGAAGATGCTAAAGTAGATATCAAATGAAAGAAAATAATGTCCCCAGTACATAAAGAATCATTAAAAGAAGGTAAGAAAACTGTTATATTCTCTACAAGACCTGTAACAAGAGAAACCACCAAATCATCAAAAATTGAACAAGTGTTTTTTGATGACAAAGGCTATTATTTTGCAGAACCAGAAAAGCTACAGGAAATACTCTGTTTTTTTACTGTTATAGTCTTTATCTTCAAGAGAGGTTACATAATAGACGGAGAGGAATTTGTTGAAACTAAAAGAGGATTTTGTTGAAAACATGCCCCTTCAGAAAAACCTCTCTCATTTTTTAAACATCAATCACATTTTAAGATATTTGAATTGATCTTTGAGGCCTAATTTTCTGATAAAGCTACAAGAAATACTCTGTTATTTTTACCTCTTTTAGTCTTTTTCTTCAAGAGAGGTTGCAAAACAGCTGGAGATTAATTTGTTGAAACCAAAAGCAGTTTTTGTTGGGAACATGCCCCTTCACAAAAAAATCTCTCAGGTTTTACACAACAATCACATTTTAAGATATTCGAACTGATCTTTGAGGCCTATTTTTCTGATATTTCATAATAAATAATTTTCTGTTTTAGTCCGTAATTTTGGGAGAGGTTGGAGAACATATGGTGATGAATTTTTTGAAACAAAAATAGGTTTTTGATGCGAATGAGTCCCTTCACAAAAACCTCTCTTAGTGTTTACACAACTATCACCATTTAAGAGATACGAAGAGATTGTTGGACCCTATTTTTCAGGAATTTACCAGATTTGTTTTCCTGAAAAATCTCATGGACAACAGTTGACAATCCACCTCATCAATTTGAATTGGAGATCAGATTGGATCTTCTCCTTGATTATTTGAAACAAGAAACTAAATATAGATGAGGAGGTTTTTAGATCCATTTCTTTTGGATCTTGATAATTATGTATTGTTTCTATATAAACTTTGTAGAATGAGAAGTTAGGAGGGGGTCGAAAAAATGGAGATCCAAAGGAATTATTCTGAAAACTCCTTGTAAGGCATTATTATTCTATTTGACACTTAATAGCAAAGGCATTTGGATGGTTAGACACTCTTTTCTACTATGTTTTCTTTCTTCATGCTTGAATTCATTATTCAGATTGCAATGTTTTTTGTTTCTTGATTGTTAATTAATATAGTGAAAAATTTATTGTGGAAATTATTTTCAAGTTTTGATATCAAGCTGATGGTCTTGTTTCTTTATGATATTCTGAGATAAGAATTTATGTGAAGTTGACAAATTGAAGGCTTCATATTCTCTTTTATTTATTGGTTTAATCCATCTATGTGTCTACCTTTTATTCAGTCAATGAGATATGCTATGTTCTGACCTTGATTTTCATGTTATGTTATAACCTTGAGCCTTGATATTAGCTCGTCACCCAGATTTCGTTATAATGACACAGATCGTGGTTTGAGAGTTCACATATGTCCCACAATAGCTTTGGAATCATTTAGTGATTTAAACCGTTTCATGATCAGATTACTCTGTACCCGCAAAGGACGCATTTCAAATCACCCAATTCTCAATGATCATTATATTGAACCTATCATTCTATGTTTGATTTTGCTGAAATTTTAGGCACAGGTATTTGCTCAGAAGAATGGTTATATACTAACAGATTGCAGGTGGCAATTTCGGAATCCGAATCGTGCTTGTTTTAGCATTGTGTTTTGATGGCGCCTAAGAGGAGAGAACATGTAGTCAGATTAGAACTCGAGGGTGCTAAACTCCTCGAAGCTTATCCTCAGATGGATCAAAGGTTCAGATATGCCAGGTGGTTTGAATTCCTTACCACTTTTCAAGGTTACGATGAGCAGGTCTCCATGTAGTTTTCACTAAACTTTGATGGTAACGAGGTGGAGATCGGGAAGATGTTGATGTTGGTGACAGAACAAACAATTGCCAAGGCTTGCAAGTTGGTGGTCGGAGGAGAACGATGGTGGAAGAAAGAGCATGTAGTTACATAATACACCAATCAAGTTTTGTTGCCAGACAAAAAAAACTAGGATTGGGGAAAAGGAATCCCTCACAGTTGGATTAGATAAGAATGGCACACAGATCTAATCGTTATCTATAGCCTAGAAAAAATGTCAAAAAGAGTGCAGTCACACTCCACCAATGCAAATAGCAGTTTGCTTCATCAAGTCTTAATTAAGACTTTAGTTATGTCTACTTTGAGAGAATTACATAAGCCCTGGAGCTGGCTCATGCAATCTTTAAACCCTAACACACAGTCCAACAAACAGAAGAAAGTCAAAAGGAAAAGGGATGTTACACAGGAGCCAAGCATTCTAGTTGATGAAAGCCTTGTTAAAGAAGAATTTCGTACCATTAGGGTAATGAGGACCAACAGAGGTAAGAGACCCAAATGGGAAACCAAAAACAAAATTCTTCCTGAGAAATATTTAAAAACAAAAGAAGACTCTGATGAAGATTATAATGTTACACTCTCAACCAAGCATAAAGCATCAACAACCATTAAGAAGAATGTTGTTGTTAAAAGGAAAAAGAAGAATGTGTGTTTGTGCCTCAAGACCCTAGGAGGAACTCTACAAGAGTCACCAACAAGTACAGGTTAATGCCCAAAGCCATGTTCAATTCTTCAATCAAAAGAGAAGATGTCATAATGATATAAGACCATTCTAAAGATGCTAAAGCAGATATAAAACGAAAGACAAGAATGCCCCCAGTACATAAAGAATCATTAAAAGAAGGTAAGCAAGTTGTTATATTCTCTATAGGACCTGTAATAAGAAAAACCACCAGATCATCAAAAGCTGAAGCAATGTTTTCTGATGACAAAGGCTATTATTTTGTAGAACTAGAAAAGCTACAGGAAATACTTTGTTTTGTACATGTTATAGTCTTTATCTTCAAGAGAGGTTACATAATAGTTGGAGAGGAATTTGTTGAAAACAAAAGAGGTTTTTGTTGGGAACATTCCCCTTCATAAAAACCTCTCTCGATTTTACACATCAATCACATTTTAAGATATTCAAATTGATCTTTGAGGCCTAATTTTCTAATAAATCTACAGGAAATACTCTGTTATTTTTACCTGGTTTAGTCTTTTTCTTCAAGAGAGGTTGTAGAATAGCTGGAAATGAATTTTTTGAAACCAAAAGAGGTTTTTCTTGAGAATGTTCCCCTTCACAAAAAACTATCTCGGTTTTTACACAACAATCACATTTTAAGATATTCGAATTGATCTTTGAGGCCTATTTTTCTGATATTTCAAAATAAATAATTTCTTCTTCTAGTCAGTGATTTTGGGAGAGGTTGGAGAACATATGGTGATGAAGTTTTTGAAACGAAAATATTTTTTTGATAGGAACTTGTCCCTTCACAAAAATCTCTCTCATTTTTTACACAACTATCACCATTTAAGAGATACGAAGAGATTTTTGGATCCTATTTTTCAGGAATTTACCAGATTTGTTTTCCTGAAAAATCTCATGGACAACAATTGACAAGCCACCTCATCAATTCGAATTGGAGATTAGATTGGATTTTCTCCTTGATTATTTGAAACAAGAAACTAAATATAGATGAGGATGTTTTCAGATCAATTTCTTTTGGATCTTGATAATTATGTATTGTTTCTATATAAATTCTGTAGAATGAGAAGTTAGGAGGGGGTCGAAAAATTGGAGATCCAAAGGACTTATTATGAAAAGTCCATGTAACACATTATTATTCTATTTGACACTTAATAACAAAGGCATATGGATGGTTAGACACTCTTTTCTACTCTGTTTTCTTTCTCCATTCTTGAATTCATTATTCAGATTGCAATGTTTTTTGTTTCTTGATTGTTAATTAATACAGTGAAAAATTTACTGTGGAAATTATTTTCAAGTTTTGATATCAAGCTGATGGTCTTGTTTCTTTATGATATTCTGAGACAAGAATTTATGTGAGGTTGAAAAATTGAAGGCTTCATCTTCTCTTTTATTTATTGGTTTAATCCATGTATGTGTCTACCTTTTATTTAGTCAATGGGATATGCTATGTTCTGACCTTGATTTTTATGTTATGTTATAACCTTGAGCCATTTTTCAACCACCTTATTCGAGAAACCAAATTATAAAAAAATTCTAAACACTTTGCAATAAACCAATGATGCCCTAGCTTGCCCTCTCATAGTCAAGTGAAACTTTAGGGACTAACATTATCAAAGCAGGTTTGTAAGACTTTTTACACATATTTTTCTCTGCTTATCAAATTAATAATGTATCAAAGAAGGTTTGTAAGAATTTTCACACATATTTGTCTATGCAAGTATCAAATTAACAATCTATCAAAGTAGGTTTGTAAGAATTTTCACACATATTTGTCTCTTCTTATCAAATTAGCATGGTATCAAAGCAGGTTTGTAAGACTTTTCACACAGTGGAGAGCAGATACGGATCATACGATCTAAGATCTCAAGAAAAAGTGGAAGATCCAAAGCCAAGTTTTAGTAAATCAAGGGTTTCAAAGGAACAAACCCTAGTTGATGCCATAAGGAGGTGAATTGGAGTTTTTGTTTTTATTATGGAAAAAGTATTTTTTTTTTTAATATTAGGGTGATCAAATTTTGCTATATTAAAAGCATAAGTTTAGGGTATGGATGAAAGTTAAATGAGATTAAAAAAGGGGGTGATTGAGGATTAAAATAAAGGGACAAAGGTAAAAAAATGGATAAATAAGGAAACAACCTTTACTTATTTTTTTTATTGATTTTTAATGGATTCAACAAGTAATCTAGGGAAAACACAGGGACCACTTCTTGTTGGAAAGAATTATGAGTTCTAGTCTCTGTGGTTGAAAACCTTCCTGCAAGTCCAAGAATGTTGGGAGCCAGTTGAGAATGGCTTCTCTCAACCTCATCAAGCAACTTTGTAGGCCATGACTAATTGAGGAAAAATGTTTCATCCACTGAACTCTAGATCCAAAATTCGGCCCCGTTCTCCGTTTTTCTCAATTCTGCAAGTTTGTAAGGAGAACAAGGCCAAATTTTGGATCGAAAGTTCATTGGATGACACAATTTTTCCCAAGATAACTAGAGCATCTAGTGCATATAAATCCTGGGATATCCTGGGATTGTCATATATCAGGGCAATGACAAAGTGAAGACTGTGAAGATTCAAAACCTAAGGATAGAGTTTGAAACCTTGAAGATGAAGGAGGTATAAAACATTGACCTATCCATGACCAGAGTGATGGAACTTGTGAATCAACTCAGGATTCATGGAGAGAAGATTGAAGATAAGAAAATCATTGAAAAAGTTCTCGGAATCCTACCTAAGAAATTTGAAATGGTTGTGATTTCCATAGAAGAGTCCAATGATATATATATAAACTGAAAATCAAAGAATTAATGGGTTCTCTTCTATCCCATGACTCAAGAATCAACATGGAAGAGGAATCCTTGGAACATGTCTTCAAGACTTAGGAATTCATTCATAAAGGCAGAGGTAGAGGTAGTCATCAAGCAGAAAGAAGAATGACACCAGAACAATCAAAACAATCAAATCAACCTAAATATTGTTAGAATCATGGGGGAGAGGTAGAAGATGGAATGACAAATCTAAAGTCCAATGTTACTGCTGCGAAAAATATGGTCACTATGAAAGTGGATGTAGAACGGAATAGTGATATTTGAACAAGGGTAGAGTTAATATCTCCAACACTAAAGAAAGTTCATTTGAGACAATGTTCATTTCATGTAAAATCACTAATAAGATCACAAGGATCTTTGGTTGTTGGATAGTGGTTGCAAAAATCACATGAGAGGTACCCATTTTTTTTTTCTAGCATTGATAGTTCTATTCAATCTGAAATTACTTTGGGAGATGATTATCATGTCAAGGCATTGGGCAAAGTTGTTGTGTTAGTATTAACTAAGCAAACTGTGAAGAAAGACATTCTTGATGTCTTCGATGTACCCAATATTAGACATAATCTAATAAGTATAGGACAATTGAGTCAAAATGGTTATGTTGTTAGATTCAAGGACTCCACGTGCACTATCTTAGAAAAGCCACCTAGTAGAAGGCTTGTTGGAAAAATTCAAATGACCAAGAATAGAATTTTCCCATTGAATCTAAGAAGCGTTAACATGTCACATAAATATGCACAAAATGTCCCAATAATAGAAGAGACTTGGTTGTAGTATCTTAGGTATGGTCACCTACCTTTTAGGAGTCTTAGTCTCTTGCAAAAATATTCAATGGTTAAGGGAATGCCTATATTGAAAGAACAGAGCAACCCTTGTGAAAGCTACATTCTTAAAAAAAATCTAAGAGACAACTTTCCAATAGCCTCCTATAGAGCTAAAGAGAATCTAGAATTGGTTCACATAGATCTATGTAGAGCCGTGCAAACTCAGGCCTTAGGTGGAAGTTTTTTTTTCTAACATTCATTGATGATCTTAGTAGGAAATTTTGGGTTTAATTTCTCAAAAAAAAATCCGCTAATTCACAAAGTTGAAATAATTTAAAGTTGTAGCAGAAAAATAGAGTGGAAAATATGTCAAAGTACTTAGGTAAGATGGAGGAGGATATTATGACTCAAAGGAGTTTGAAATTTTTTGTAGGCAATGGGGAAATAAAAGGCAGTTCTCCACTAGTTATAGTTCACAACATAATGGAGTGCATGAAAGAAAGAATCAGACCATGATGAAAATGGAAAGGAGCATGATCAAAGACAAAAATATATCTAAATATTTTTGGGCTAAAGTTATTTCTTGTTCAATCTACATATTGAATAGATATCTAATGGTAGCTTAGCCTAGGTTTGGACTCTATTATAGCTTTCTTTTTCATTTAGAACATTTCTTGTGTTTCCTAGCTCTTCTAACTTATTTTTAGCTTGAAATTTTAAGAAAAATGAGTTGCATTCATCAGTTTCTTTTAGAATATTTTTTTATTTCTGCTTTGATTGGAAGAAAATGTAAAAAAAACTTAGTTTGATAGATCTCTTTATTTCCTAGAATTGTCTTTGCATTGTTATGTGAAAAAGAAAAGAAATTAACATAATGTTGTGTTTTCTTCTCATCTTAAAAGCATTTCAAAAAAAAATAAAAATTAATTAATCATTATTTGCCAGTGTTCATATAAGTTTCACCATTTTTCGCAAGAGTCTTAACACCATCAGTTGCACTACCGTACCCTTTTGAGTAAATCAAGCCAGTAAAAAGAGCACTAGTTAAAATTTACTAGACTTTATGTTTGTAGGGTCCATCAACTAGATTAGGCTAGAGCCTTGATTTAGGTTGGAGAGGAAACTCTTCAAGGCTATAAAACAAACATACGAGTTTGTGCTAAGGAGTGTAGAATTCCAGTAACATGGAAATTATCTGGGACCCCCCTCTAACATAGGGGCTAAACACAAGGTCGCATGAGGGAAGGTAGTGGAGATAACCACTCCAAAGCTAGACCAAGCATAGTGGGGAATGCATATAGAGGAACTGTCTTGGGATTCCATTGATCGCATTTTCCATGGAGCTTCATGGGTCTCAAATCCATTCGAGGTCCTCATTCGTCTTTCAGAACACTTTCTTTCAATACCCTTGATAGGTTTTGAGCTTTATACCCTACTCATTGCAGTCCACCCAACTGTCGATTGTACCCGCCTGGTGATTATTCATGAGATGGAAACCTAGTTGCCTTTATTTTAGGGACTTACACAAGTGACCGTGGGGGTATACCGTAGTACCTATGGTAGACATCAGGCCATGCTTTGCAGAGTATACCTGGAGGGTGCTTTCGTATTCGAGTTTCACTTGCACCGGTAAGTTGCTCTAGTGTTGGTTGGTGTAACTATTCTTCCAACTAGTTAGTCATTTGCTTGATTTGCCTTTAAGAACTTTTAGTGTGTGCTCTGTTCTCCCGTGTTTTCTATAGTGAGTTAGTTAGTTGTGGCTTTAGGTATCTGACCTAGGGTGGTGGACCACCCACTTCGTTGGTCAAGAGGACCTTTCAGTCTTCTGCTTAGAAACGTGGAGCTGCCTCTTTATAGTCTTTGTTTTGATAACCTTGGTTCTTCAGAGTCAGTGTGTGAGACTTTTACAGTCTTGAACGATCCCACAAAGGGAGAACCTCTGCATAAGATATTCATGGCTAAATTTATCGATGATACCAACCAAGGAACCCCTTCGCAAGGGGATTATTATGCTTTTCCTTTCTTCGAAAATGTTGGTGTCCCTTTGATGGCCACTTTGCACAATCCTGGGTTGAATCTGGGATTATCGGTTTGGTTCGATACCATTCCAAATGTCCCAAATGCTCTTGACGCTTCTCATTTAAGAACTTTCTATCATGGGCACCCTGTTGATGTTTCTTCCTCAGCAAAGTCTTCTCCTCATCCTTTCCCGCCTCTGGTGAAAGTACAGTTACTAGTAACCGGAAGTCTAAACTAAATAGACAGAGGAAGAATAGGAAGGAGAAATCACCAGCCTCTCCGAGTCATGTTGGATATAGGTTGAAAACCTCTGCAAGTCACATTGAAGACCACCTCTATAGAAAAATATCCCTCTTGCAAGTTTTTCCCATCCACCAACACCCTGTGTTTCTTTACCATACCACCTTCTCTCATATACATCTCCTTCTTTAATACAACCTTCCTCTTTTTACTGAAGAAGTAATCAGAAGGAGGCATTTCTTCCCTGGAGATAGGGTCAAGGTCACTAGCATATATGACTCCTATCCGAGGGATCCCAAAAGTAGATTGCAAAGGGGTCAAGGAAGTGATGGGATTACCCAACTCTATGGATTTTTTTTCCACTGCAGTCTTGGGGGTATCAACATGAATGGTAGATGATGAAGGGGTGGTAGATTGACTCCTCTCAGGAGGTGTCCCAGACCTTCTCTCTGTTTCTATTTTTGGATTCTCTATCTATGGGACTTCTTTGTTTTGTGCAGATCCTTCTGCCCCACGTGAATTTCTCTCGGTGTCTGCTTTATCGTGCGTTTTCTGTCTGAAGCCTGGGCGGAGTTTTTCTTGTTCTGGAGGAGATGTTGTTGCTTCACCTTGCAATACCTTGGGAAAACCACTACATCTGTGTCTCTGGAAGGTTAGAAGACTGGTTTTCAAATCAGACGATAACATCTGTACCCTGTCTAACACCTCCTCATAGGTTTTGACCCATTTGAAGATGTCATCATGAGGGGATTCCTCATGTTCCAATGCTTTCATTCCACAATGAGCCATGTGGCTTCCCACTGTTTGATAAGGGTCGTGTTTCCTATGTTTGAGATTCACCAACTTGACCTCCTCTAGGGCTACATCTTCAACCTTGGAATGACCTAGGTTGAGTAGCGAAAACCTTCCAATCTGTATGGGGAAGACTGGCCAAAAATTCTTTATAGTTGTCTTTAGTTCTATCCCAATACCACCTGTTATTATCTGATGAGCTACCTCCCTACACGCCAGTCTGTCAAGGAGGAATTTAGTAAGTGCATGAGGAGGGATAGAACATCTGAAAACCCTGATATAGGAGAAATTCTCCTCAATAAACTAATCAACAACCGCCTTGGTATTTCCTATGAATGACTCTGAAATATAGGGGGGTGCACATCCATACAACATATGATGCATCGATATCACCATGAAATGGAAAATTTCATAAAAATAATCCTTAACATTTTATTACCATAGGTTAGAATGATATTCATGAATCGGTTTAGTGTAGGTTGGGTTCCAACTCCAATTCATCAAAGGGAAAGGGGTCCTGAAACATATAGCATCCATGATATATGCCGACCTATAAAAGGGTACTAGTCGGCCATTGGATCTCGTGTTTTGATACTATATAACCTCCTTAGCTAG
Source organism: Picea engelmannii (assembly GCA_009831015.1). NCBI lineage: Eukaryota > Viridiplantae > Streptophyta > Pinopsida > Pinales > Pinaceae > Picea > Picea engelmannii. The sequence continues at coordinate 53,624 of ML787012.1, read as the reverse complement.
GTTATCTGATAGAATTTTTTTCCAGTTGAAGCTATAGCCTTCGGCTGCTTTATCTAAAAGGGGCACCCATTCTGCAGGGAAATGGGTAGGACTTTTCTTGCCGAAAAGTCTACATAACATCATAGCCACATAGACCATGTACTCATTCAATGAGGATATGGTGTATACTCCATGGTTATCAACCTTGAATTTTGGTGGTTGTCTCCACGAGTCTTTGATTATGACGGGGTATGTTTGGTCTGCCTCTGTGCATTCTTTCCTTTCAAATTCACTTACAAATTCTTTATTATAATTATGTTTAGAATTGGGAGATAGTTTGTACATTACTTGTATATGCTCCAATCTGAAAGAGTCGACGACGACCCCTTGGTTGTCCAAAATGCTTCTTGTTTGCACGTATGTCCTCTCTAAATCCCAACTGATCATATTGTTGTATGTCATGAGTCGTGGGCGCGTGTCTACTTTGTGAAGTTCAGACTCTGCTATGTCCCATAGTTTGTTTTCAGAATCATTGGGAAAATTCTTAATTTCGTAGTCCAAGGTTTCAAAAAATTTCCTCCATGATTTGATGGAATCAATGGCATGCGGTGTAGTATCAGACACGACATCTCCTTCTGGGATTGAACTTTTAGTTGCTTCTTCATTTTTCTTAGGTGCCATAATGTTCATGTTTAGAACAAATTCCTATCGCAGAGAAAAATGTGTAAGCTTACTGAATGCAATTCACTTCCGAGTTCAAATGATAAGAATGAAATTCGAAAAAACCAAATCTCTATTAACCTTTAACTCTTCTTACGACGTACGTACTGAGACATGAGGTAAAACTTTAATGTTTTAATGAGGAAGATATGCCCAGAGATACGCAATTAAGTTAAAATATCTTTATTTGTTTGTTACATATATTACTGTATATTGACGATTTCAAACTGGAGTCTCAAAAGGATTGCTTTCACCAAATCCTGAAATGTGAAACGCGAAAAGTCATTTTAATCTTTATTAATCTTGTTTTAAACTAACTTAAATTCATTTTAAACTTTGTTAAAAAATTCACGATTTCGCATTTTGGAATTTCGGGGATCTTGTACCTATGAGGTATGTCATAGGAAAACCTTGAATCATGAGATCATGATGGGATTAGTTTATACGTTGATTACTTGTATTAATTCTTTAATCAATTAAGATTAGTAATTAACTTCTTCTTTTTGGAAAATCGAGGAATGAGAGTTCAAGGGCTGACACTTTGAAAACACTTTGATACAAGGAAACCCGAATCGCGAAATATTAATGAATTGTTGATCGTGTTTAAGAGTTTAATTAATCATGATTAAAGGATATTTTGTGAAACACACGTCGGGACTTACAACACCCACTTTTTATTTTTTTCTTTTCTTTTATTACTTTAATATAAAGCCTTTTCAGGATTTCAGCACTGGGACTCTGGAGTTGTTAGTTACGAAAAAATGCTTTGTGAAAGGCCAAATCCCGAAACCCAAAAAATCAAAAGACTTTTGACTCTTTTTTAGGACTAAGGGTGGCTCCATTACTAGGAAAAAGAAAATCTTTGGATTTAAAGGGATACAAAATTAAACTTCGTATCAACAAAACCATTCCCTATGATCCTCATATGGAATCTGGAAGGTCAATGGATCCATCAATAGCTTGAATCTCTGGTCAAAATCCCATATTCAATCATTTTAGAACTTCTTGATCTCTTTCATTTCTTTAATACATTGTGACTCATACTTTGGTTTATGGAATTCTTTTAACAAGGCATGTTTGATTTTTTGCAATGTCCTAGCTTGTCTCGCAGGCACAGTAGACTGATATTTCAAATACCTTAGTAATGCACAGTCTCTGAATGTCATCACTAAATTCATGATTTTTTCATCGTCATCCTAGATTCTCTTCATGGTCCATATTGCTTCACATAAAATAAGTTTTTTTTTTGCGTCTTTTGTTCTTGCTCCATGAAAGATAAGGATTTGCAATGTGGGGTCTACCCCCACCATGGTGTATTGCATAATATTCTTTGTTGGTGTCACCAATTGATTTTGATTTGTCATACTACTTCCACTACTCTGACTACTGTTACTATTATCCTTGCTTCCCTCGCTATTTACAAGTGTTGGCAACAAAGTTTCAAATCTTGAACATGCACATGAGATAGTGGGTTTGACACAGAGTATGGCCTAAGTGGGATATAATGGATCTCCTTTTCTTCGACTAAGATAATGATCCTTTTCCTGTCCTTTGTGCATGATATTCCTTTGATTTGGAGTACTACCCCAGTGTCTCCTTCCACAACCTCACTGTGTTTCTCTTCTCTATCAACAAAAATCCTTTTCCTATTATACCAAAATATCTTTCCACCATGCAATACTCCAATCTCTTCTTCTATCTCACTTCTTTCCTCTCTCGTCATTTTGAAACCATCCATTCCTTATTCATTCTTTCTGGCATCCTTCTTCTTCATACACTTATACCATTCCATGGTCATCCCCCAGTCCCCCTATGCAAGCGAAGGTGCCTAGCTACGAGGGTGATTAGATTCTAGCTTCATAACCCCTTTATCACACAACAACATTTTGATCCAAGTAGACATTGATTTCAAATATCTTCCACCCAAACCCTTAAAGAACTTCCTTTCAAAAGAATTATATGACTAGGCATAATCTATATCAAAATCAATAATATAACCCCCTAATACACTATCCATCTAGAAATCAATTGTGCTTGAGATCCAATTATTTATAGTATAAACTTGTCATATTAACTCAGGGGTCCATATTCTCAGAACAATAATGCAGAAGGTTCCATTATTTTCATCTAATCTCTGTAACGACTCATCCAAGACTATCATGAAATCAACAAAGAAAATCTCATGTAAGTCTGTAAATACAAACCTTTGTAGCCACTGTTCTGATTTGATTTGAGGGTTATTATTCTAATATCTGGAAAACACACACTCCTTTTCCTATAACCACTATTTGATCTCTTCCTTATTCATCCTAACATTCGCCTCAGTCGTATATCCTAGTCCTGACAATGAAACCATTTGTTGGCACGTAGTGGGAAAACCCATGGTTCAAAATGAATTCATCAACAAAACCCTAAGATACCAACCCTTTCGACATCACCTGCAAGCAGGTGAAGTCTCACCTGAGGTATCTATGGGGACTGTAGGAACCAGGTTTCCACAGTCATTAAGGGATGGGAGACAGTTCTCATAACCATTATACTTAGCCTTAGTTCATTACACCTTATATCATGTGTTCAGAAACATAATAACATGTAAAAAATTCATAGCAACCAAACACGCAATAAACAAAAGAATCACATCATAACACAGAGACACCATATTTAATGTGGTTCACCAAACACGGGCTACATCCACAATGATCAAATTCTTATTATATTATTCAGGATATTCATTACAAAATATGAACACTGCACTCTATATATTTCTCTTTCACTCTTCACTCTTACATACTCGCATGCATTTCATACTTCCACTCTCATATTATATTACATACTTATCACTCTAACTTTTCTATTCTCTATCCCAAAACCCTTACATATTTATATGATTACAATAGGTATTAACGCTTGTCAATGGACCCAAAATTCCTAACATAACAATCTTCCTTCCTTTGCATGCGTTGGTCCAGAAAGTTTGCAAATTGTATTTTCTTCTTCTGCATGTGTTGCAAAAATCCCAAAATTGGTCCCAAAATCTTGTCCCAACAGGATGCAAAACCATTGTTGTTCTTGAAGTTGAATTAACTATGATTCGACTTTGGTTGAGTTGATACTAATTGACTCAAGTTTTCTTCGTCAAGTCAACCCGAACATGTTATGGCACTAGAAGATGGGACATATTGGTAAAAATGGACTTCAAGCTATGCACAACAAAGGTATGATCAAATGATTTCCTTATTATAATTTAGAATTTGATTTCCATGAACATTATACATATAGAAAACAAAGTTAGGTTAGATTCCCATCTAGAGCTACAAGGGAGAAAGGGATTCTAGAATTGATACACAGTGATATGCTTGGGCTTATATCATTCCCTTCACTAGTAGTATCTCTATATTATGTTTCCTTCATAGACGATTGTTTAGGAAGACATGACTATATTTCCTGAGGAAGAAATCAGAGTTTTTTGAGAGGTTAAAAAAGTTTAAATCTCTTATGAAAAACCATATAGGTAAAAACATCAAGGTGTTGAGAACTAACAATGGAGGTCAATTATGTGGAAAGGATTTTGTGTAGTACTACAAGAAATGTTGAACAACACACCAAAATACAACACCATATACCCCACAAAAAAATGGTTTTGTTATAAAAATGAACATCACATTGATGGAAAATGAAATAAGCATGCTCAATGGTGTTGGTATCGCCCAATAATGTTTGGCAGGGATAGATGACACTACAAAATATTTGGTAAATAGGTATCCTTCATTAGCAGTAGCTGACTCCACATGAGGTATGGTTTGGTAAGAAGGATTCATTTTTAGCATATCATAGTATTTGGTTGTGATTCATTTGTGCATGTTCCCAAGGAAAAGAGGAACAAGATGGACAATAAGGAAGTCAAGTATATTTTCATTAGCTACAAGAATGGAATGAAAGGATATAAGCTTTGGTATCTAGTTTTGAGGAAAACTTTGTATAGCCAAGATGTGATATTCAAGGAAGTTGGAGAAACATCCAATACTGAAGAGGCTAAAATGGAAAGAAGCAAAGAAGCTACAGTTTGAGCTAAGGAATGAAGAACATGATTCAAATGAGTTGACTCAATTAGATGAAGAAGTGGAATAGCCGACTTCGGTTGTAAGAAGGTATGAAAGAGTAAGGAAAGTAGATGAGAGGTATAATCAACCTAATTTTCATTCTACATTTGTGTTATCCTCCACAGAGGTTGAGACCAAGTCAGGGAGGGAGATAACTCGATAGAGGGTAAACTATGAAAGGATGCCATGGTTGAGGAAATGGAATCCTTTCATAAGAATGAGACCTTGGATTTGGTAGAGATACTTAATGGAAGGAAACTTTTAGGTAGCAAGTAGGTGTTCAAGAAAAAATTGAAAGTAGTAGCTCAAGTCGAGAAGTTCAAATATAAGCTAGTAGCGAAAGGGTATTCCCAAGTCAAGGGAGTCAACTTCAGTGAGATTTTTTTTCTTCTTCCAAAATTAGCTTCCAATAGAGTACGTATGTATCTGACTGTAGCATTTGATCTTGAGATACATAAAATGGATGTGAAGACACCGTTCCTACATGGGGACCTGGAAGAAGAAATATACATGAAAAAACTTGAAGGATTTCCAGCAAAGGTAAAGAAAGAGCTAGTGTGCAAGTTGAAAAGATCCCTTGATGGTCTAAAAAAATCACGAAGGATGTGGTACCAAATTTTTGACACATGCATCGTTAGTTTGGGATTTGTGAGAAGCAAGGTTGATCACTATGTTTATTCCAAGGAAGAAGGTGGTTGTTTCATATAAGTATCTTTGTATGTCGAAAACATGTTGTTGGTCAAGAACAACATGGATGTAATAAATGAGGTGAACATGCAGTTGTACTTCAAGTTTGAAATCAAGGATCTCAATGCAAGAAAATTCATTCTGGGAATGGAGATCAAGAGAGATCAAGAAGTTATAAAGATTTTCTTAAATAAGAGAAAGTACATTGAAAAAATGTTAAAGCATTTCAACATGTAGGATTGCAAACCAGTCAAGGTACCAATTCCTATGGGAGAAAAGCTAGCTATTGAATAGAATCCAAATACATAGGAAGACAAATAGGACATTTCACGTGTTCCCTACTCCAGTGTCATTGGTAGTTTGATGTATGTGATGGTCTTAACTTGATCGTATATTTCTCATGCAGTATTGGAAATATAAATGTCAACACCTAGGAAAGAGAATTAGAATACTCTTAATAGAGTGTTCAAGTACTTGCGTGGAAAAATAGAATATGTGATTTGTTACAAAGGAAAACCTTAAACTAGCACATAATTAAATGTACATGGCTTTATCGATGCTGACTGGGCTAGATATATGGATCAACAAATGTCAACCAATCGATATGTGTTGAATATGTTCATTGGAGAAATTAACTGGATGAGTAAGAGACAAACGATCATAGCCTTCTAAACAACGTAATCTAAATACATGGTAGCCACTCACGCAAGAAAAGAAGCAATATGGTTGCATCAATTATGTTCAGTGATTGGGTTTGAGAATATAGCTATGAAGATAAATTTTGATATTCAAAGTACAATATTTCTTGCAAAGAAAAAAACTTACCATTCTAGAAAAAAGCATATTAATGTACAATTCCATTTCTTGAGAGACATGGTGGAAAGAAAGAAGGTGTTGCTGGAAAAAGTAGTCACTTTGGAAAACATAGGAGACACTTTGACCAAGTCTATGAGTGCTATGAATTTCTCTTTGTGTAGAGAGGAAATGGGTATTGTTTCCCTGGGTCATTGAGCATAAGTTCAATTTATTTTGTATCAACAAAGAATAAAATAATTTGGAGAATGTTGGGTTGTTATATTATTTGCAGTGAAAGAACCATAAACCATTTTTTTGGTTGAGGTGGATTGACTAGGTGATGAATCGACTTATGACTGAAGTTAAGTCAATGGTTAAGTTGAAGTTCAAAGTGGTCGATCAGAAAGTTGAAGCTGGAAGCAGTCAAATGGAAATTCGAAAGGTCAACTGAAAGGAGGTTGAGTGGTAGCTCATTGGAGACTGACTAGAGGTCGACTAGGTAGTCTGTTGTAACATAATCTTGATATTAGTGGCATTGCAACCAATCATCTACGTGGATCTATAACCATTTTTGGGTTCCATGATTTAGGGTTTTGCATACAATAAATCCTACAAATATGGCATGATGTAATACTGTAAAAGTTAATATTTAGAAGAATCATGAAGGACATGTAGATGTAAGTTGAATTGGTTGCAAGGTTGTTCTTGTGTAAAGCAAGAGGGTAGGATGACAATTTTGTCTTAGGTGTAGACCAAAATTAGTCAAGTAACTCTTTATTCTCCGACTGAATAAGACAATAAGAGATCACAAGATTCTCAAGGAATGTTGGTTTTCCTGGTTAAGGGTTTCCAGGGTAAAATCTCTCTGAAGTATGTGTGTTTTTCAGTTATTTTATGTTTAAATATATCTTCTCTTTCCTGGTTGGTTTAGTGTGAGTGTTATTTTTTCTACAAAACATGCTCATACATAGTCTACATGGTTAAACATGATCAACCATAGTCAACATGGTCAAGTGTGGTCAATCATATTGACCCATAGTCATCCATATGTCAACCATAGTAAACCCAAGTCAACCATAAGTTGACCATAGTCAACTAGATTTTAACATACTCAACCATGGTCAACCAATCTCAACCATAGACAACCATGGTCACCCATTCTCGATAAGGTTAATATGATCAACATAGTTAACCATACTCAACCATGGTGAACCATTGTGAACAATGGTCAACCATAGTTAACCATGGATAGCTATATTCAAACATGGTCAGCTATAGTCTTTCATAGTCAGTTATACTCAACCTTGGTCAACTAAGTCAACATGGTCAAGCATCGTCTAACATGGTCAGCTATAGTTAAACATGGACAACCATGGTCACCCATAGTAAACCCTCGTCAACCATAACTTGACCATACTTAACCATAGTCAACCATGGTTGACCATGGTCAACCATAGTCAACCGTGGTCTACTATTCCTCCTCATGCACATTGGTTTTCAGCTAACACAACCACATTAATAAAAGTGGTTGATGTACAATGACCAATGCCATTAGTTTTTTAAGGGTGAAAAATGGTGTTGGTTTATGTATATCAACCACTTTTAATAATTTGGTTGTGCTAGTGTTACTGTACAATGTAGTCTTTAGGTTTAATCATTATATACTTGTAAATTACAATTTTGTATTGGTATAGGTTTACTCATTATATACTTTTAAATTACATTTTTGCATTGGTTAAATTTAACACTCATATATTCTTTTATTATTTTTTGTAAATAAAAAGTATTATTACATTACTTAAGAAAAAATCACACATGTCTAAGTATACATTAGAGCACACCACCTATTCTACCACAGTAGTGGAAACCAGAACACGTGGACACTATTGTTCATAAAACTTAAAAATACATTTGTCAAAAACATCGGGACTTTACACTTGTTCTTCCATAAGCATGGAAACTAGAACAAGTGGTGGACTGAGTTCCCCGACCAACTAGTGAACCAGAAATAGAGTTTGTGATGCACAAAAGACTTAACACTAAGACCAGAGAAAAAACCTGTAAGATCACTAGACATGAGGTGAACCCGACGTCCATCTTAGCGAAGTCGAAAGCTGAAAGGCTGGCAGGAAGTTAGGCATTGACTTTTCATAGGATCGCTTGACAGTGAGTCGTACAGGACATCCAAGCTCTTGCTAAGGGTGCATTGGTTGTGATGTTTCTTTGCCAAATCCTTGTACATCTCGAAGATCAAGACCAGGTGGTCTTTCGTAAGCATGCAAGAACTAGGATCCAGGTGAGCATGCTCTTCAACATCGTTTTCTTTCCAACAGTCATCCCAGTTTGTTCTAAGGTCCTCTTCCATGGTAGCAATGACAAAATCCTTAACATTGGTAGAATCTGTAGCAGGGTCCTCTTCCATAGTAGCAACATAATTCTTTCCCTAGTGCTCCTCCTTAAGAGGTATTTCCTCTTCCACAATGCAGCATGTCTCAGACGACTCCTAGAAAATCAAAGTGGTGGTGGTGCAAGTGGTCAATCATTGTTCCAAGGTGGTTGTCGACAAGAATGGCAGAATTTCCTCCCAGTTGAGCGGAATTTCCTCTTCCACCGAACAACCTCCATGGACACCCTTTATGTTTGATGGATAGGGATCTGGTTGAGCCACCTCATGCCAATTCTCATAAGAGGAGGGTGAGTGGTCCGAAATTACACTTGGGATGAGAGCGAGAGAGGTTGGTCCCGGGCATTTGTGTTTGCCAAACCGACTGTAATAGGTTGGCGCTCTTCGGGACTTACCTCTCTCTTGAGGCATGACTAAGCAGAGCGCAGGGAGAATGGAATCAACAATGGTGCGCGTAGGAGATCAAGGATGGAAAGCTAAGGCGTTGAGAAAAACAAGTTGAATTAGACTACGAATTGCGGTTGAATGCCCAAAATAGGACCCCCCACATGGCGATAAGACTAGGACCCCCCATAGGACGATAGGTGTTAACTACCCTCGTATCTGCCCCAGTAATTGACGTGTGTGCTCCATGTATCACCCCATCTGGGGAAACACTCATATATTCTTAATACATCTAAGTTATACAATTGTTTTAATAAAATATACAATTTTTTAAATAAAATAGATGAAAAAAATAAACAATTATTTTGTCAAAAAAAAGAAGAAGCTATAATATATATATAATTTTGAAATTGTACTAAGAAAATGAAAAATTATGATATATACAGTTTTGAAATTTAATAAATATTTTTATTTATTTTAAATATTTATTGACTTGGAATAAACCATAATATTGACTTAGAACAAAATTAACAATCCTTAAATTTTATAATTAGAATCATATTTAAATTTTATGACTTAGATAATATATCTAAATAAACTTAAACTAAAAACAAAGACGGTAAAAATAATGAAACTTCATGAAAATTGTTCTTATGAACAAATGTTTAGCATGAGATATATATGTAAGAGAAATGACTAATATGCATCATCTTGAGAATGAAAATATTCAATAACTATGTGAGTGCATTCTCCAATGTTATTAGGGAAATATTTTGTGGGGTGGAAGTGTTTTCAAAAGTGGTAATAATTGTACAAATTATTACATTTATCTTTACATCATATTGAGAATTTCTTATTACCTTGAGGAGTTGTAATAAGAGTTACTATTTGGTTTATGAAGGTGTATATAGTTTAAGAAATTTTAATTATAATAAGAGTTACTATTTAGTTTATGAAGGTGTACATAATTTAAAAACTTTTAATTATAATAAGAGTCACTATTTGATTTATGAAGGTGTATATTGTTTACCTTCTTAATTTTTGAACTTATAAGAAAAAAAAAACATGTTCTTAACTCCTAGAATTCTACCATGATCCATGTTGCATACATATTGGAACTTTGACTATAAAATTTTTGTTTCAATCGAAATAAACTTAAATAATCAAAAACCGAATAAAAGTTATGAATCAATTGAAACTCTAACCTTTTAAATTAAAGAATTGAAGTTGATTAAATGAAATCAACTCCTATCCTATGTCTACCAGTAACATTTTAACTTAATACAATACACAATTTATATTTATATTTATATTTCTTGGTATTATTTCACTAAGAGAAACCGTACTTATTTATAAATCTAGCATTTTAACTTAATACAATACACAATTTATATTGTTGGGTCATATTTCAAAGAAATAGTATGTATTTATAAATAAAAGTAGATAAAATATTCTAACTTAACACAATACACAATTTATATTGTTGGGTCATATTTCAGAGAAATAGTATGTATTTATAAATAAAAGTGGATAAATCAAAATGGATAACATTTACAAAATAGCTAAATCTTATACATCAAAGTAAAAAAGAAAACTTTTAATACAGAAATAAAAACAAAAGAATATATATAGATAGACAACTACATTAAGAAAAGTTAAGTATATTATATAGTTGGCAATGTATGTGATATACATTGTAAGCTATATAACCAACTATATTTAAAAAAATTAAAACCAATTATATTTAAAAAAAATTAAAAAATATATAAGATTAATAAAATTAATAAATATAATAATAATAAAATTAAATACTTTAATTCAAATATTGAAATAATTAATTTAAATATTTAAATATTATTTGATTTCTTTTTCTACTTAATAAATATGATTTAAGATGTATTTCTAAAATTTTAGTTTATATTGAAGTATGGTTACAAAGTCTTTGCTACCGACCAATTAGTTTTTATAATTAATTTGTTCAACTTAACTTAAGATAAAACATGCAAATATGTATTAAAAAATATTATTATTAAAATATTTTTTATTATAAAAAAAATTTAAAAAATTATGTATAGATTATTAAAATATTTAAAAACAAGTATAATTATAAAATCATTAAAAATAATTTGAATTTTGAAATTAGTTTTGATAATTTCATTTAAGATGTTAAACATTTTAAACTAAATTTTATAAATTTTATAATAAATATGTAGAAAATTTGCTTATATTTAATTATTAATTTTATAATAAATATGTGAAAATTAAGTATATATTTAATCATTTGAAAAACAAACGGCTTTTTATATTCAAATTTATTTTATATTAAGATTAATTTAAAAATTGTTGTTGTTTACAGTCATCGATTTTGTGGGACTGATTGTGAGGAATTTGCAGAAACGGTTGAAACCCCATCTTTAAAATGGACCAAGAAATTTTCCCAAACAAATACACGATTTAAGAGATATTTGTATCTCTTTACAGTGACAAAAATTATTAGTAACTTCGAGACTTTACAGAAGTATTTATAGGCTATCAAAATCATTCATGATTTAAACAGCCAACTTTTTAAAACTCTGGTTAAAAAGAAGACAGAAAATATTTTTAAAATCGTAGAACGTTCCAAATACTTTTAAAAATGAGAAGAATGAATTTTAAAATATTAAAAAAAAAAATTAAGTAACTAAACACTAATAATTTTCGAACGAGCACATATAAAGATGAGGGAGGAAAAGAATTTGGGAGTTGTACCAATTCCCAAAAGAAAAATAAAATATTCATGTAGCTGAATCTGAAAGTTGAATGTTTCGAAGAAAAACAAAATATTTATGAAAGTTGAAGGTTTCGAAGAAAAACAAAATATTTATGTGGCTTTTGTTATAGGATAAAGTGCTAACTTAGTTTACCAAATTGGTTTACCAAATTGTAGCTCATGATTTATAGAGTTATTCATTTTATAGTGTTGCGAGGAACTTGGATGAATTAAAGAGATTTTTAATTCATCATAAAAATTTATAGTATTATTTCCTATGCAAATGAAAATTGAAATAAAAAATATTTAGGATTTTTTAAATAAAGGATAAGAATTTTTTTTATATATATTTTACTTTTTATTGTTTTTATTGGATTTTTTTTATTATCCATTTTCCCGGTACCTTATCAATATAAAAAACGATTGTTCAAGTTTTTTTCCTATCTCATGTTACTTAAAAAAAAAATTATAATCATTTTTATATAATAAAATATTTTTTCATAGAATATATATCTCCTATTTATTGAAGCTACAATTTAGTCATCGAGATTAAGAGTCAAACTTTGATTTTGATGAATTCTCTCACTACTTAGACAAAAAGAACAATTCCAATTAAAATCAGCACCATCTTCTTACTGATTAGATTTAAAATAATACCTACAAGTGTCTTGTTTATGTTTTGTTGGCTTGGGTGTCTCCATTTTGACATCTCCATCTTCTGATCTCCCCGGATCTGCTTTTGCAGGATAAGCTATTATTGTATTCATAATAATTTATTTTGATGTAATATATATTTGTACACTAAACGTGACGTGTCTTCTTCTATGAGAGAAAGAAACGGAGAGGGGCGTGATGCGTCTTCTTGTAAAGAGAAAAAATAGAGAGAGGGTGTAAACTCATATTTACCCATTTTTCTACAGATACTTTGTAGGTATACCCATCTTCTGCAAATCAGCAAGTTTACCCATCTTCTACAAATTCGGGTGCATCTTCTTGTGTAAGGTAAGAAATTAATGTAGTAATAACTTATTTTAATGTAATATATATTTGTAGCTTGGGCATGAGTCTTCTTCTATAAGAGATGAGATAAAAACAAAAAGGGTTATTGGTAGGGTGGGTTAGTGGGAATATATAAAAGATGAGATAGAAACAAAAAGGGTTATTGGTTGGGTGGGTTAGTGGGAATATAAAGGAAACTAAAATATATTTTTAAATTTTTTTACCGATTTTTAAAGTAAAAATGAAGTGAATTGATTTGCAATATATGTTTGTAGGTTATGTATTTTTTTTAAGTAATAGTAATTTATTTTAATTGATTTTTGTTGAAATATATATATATATATAAGAGATGATTATAGTAGTAATTTATTTTAATTGATTCTCATTAAATATGTGTTCGTAAAAATATTGCACGGAGGGATTTGACAAATTTTGATTTATCTAAGATAACTTTTTATTGTAAAACATGTTAATTGCATGTTGTTTAGATACCAGTGAAATATGTTTAAAGCTATTAAATGTAAAGTTGAGATCAAACCAGGTTAAGGAATTTTATTTTACTCCCCATAAAATTTATTAAGTATGAAATGATCACTTAACTTTATTAATTTTTAGTTCAATAATTATTAAAGAAATGGCGTGACCAATAACTTCGTTAGTGATAGAATAAAGTTTTGTAAGCTTTCAATGATTTTCATTTTACATAAAAACTTATGAATAATTTTTTGTGAATTTGCTTATTTGATATTTTCAATGTGGTTCATACATTAGTACAATCATTTTTCATTTCAGTTAACAAATATATGATTATTTTTATATTTATATTGAAATACATTATTTTATATATTCATTGCAATATTTTATATTTATATTTATATTGAAGTGTATTCATCACTAGTCATGATCCTATTTCTATGATGTTAAATTCTTCCTTATAAATTATTATTACTCAATTTTTTTTTAAACTACTAAACTAGTAACTGCATGGTTTAATAGTAGCATAGGCATGTAGAATGCAGTTATTATGTTTTTTATGTTATTATTAAGATATAGTTTAATAGTTTTTTTTTTATGTTTATTTGAAAAATAATTATTTTTTTGTTTTAATAGTAACTATTAACATGGAAATGCATATAATTATTAGTATTTTTAATATTTTTATTAAATCATATAATTATTAAGTTATAAAATTATTCTGACAAAATAAACTCATTTCATTTTTTAAAGTTCCATAGAAATAGATATCATTTTTTTTTAAAGTTCCATAGAAATAGATATCATTTAATTATTACGAGTAGGATTAAGTATTTAATATATAATTCATTACAATGAAATTTATCAAAATTAATATTAGTTTATCAAATTTTAATAAAGAAAGGAAATATTTTATTTTATTATTATTTTTTTAAATTAAATAATTTGAAAATTAAATTATTAATTAACAATCAAATAAATAAATGTTATATAATCTATTATGGTTTAATATTTTATTTATATAATTAATAAATATCACTAATGTAAATTTTATATAATAATTAATTAAAATATTTTACAAATTTAAAGGTTTTTAGATTTTATTAATTAAATAACTGGGAAGAAGACGAGATTTATATAGCTTGAGAGTGACCTTAAAAATAGATTATTATTATTATTATTGACACAGAAATTAAATTAATTAAATTAATGTAAATTGATATATAATAATTTAATTATTTTTATGAATATAAAAATATTATGTATAATTTCTATGTATAAAAATATTATCATTATATAAAGTTGTGGGGATAAAAGTACTGAGCTATACAAGGCATCGAAGTACTGAGCTATGCAAGGCATCAAAGTATGCCCTAGTGTAACACAACTCAAGGAAACCCTGCAGATCATCAGCAATTGTTCCGGGTTCTGCGCCGTTCTGCCGTGCATAACAGGAAGGAGAGATTGATAAATTTCAGTGTTCCAACGAAACCCGAGCTCGCAACCGTGTCGTCATACACAGAAGGTAGTAAGTAGCGTTTTTAAGAATTAAGCAAAAATTCCGACTTAAATTCTGCCTGGAGCTTTGAACAAGTGACAGCCTGGCCAGGTTGGAATCATATATCCAATCTACCCATCGTGAGTGAACATCACGTACATTTGGTAAATCTTACTTGGAAGGTTGAAGTGATAGGTTCAGGTTACCTGTCTGAAACATTGTACTTTTGCAAGCTTTAAACGAAGAATCTATTACTTTAACGTTCCGGAAAAAATTTCCGAATTTTTTTTTCTAGTACACTGTTTCGGGCAAAAGTTCGGTCTGTGATCGTTTCTGATAAGCAATAGATTCTATTATTTCTGGCCATTTTAAGATGACACGGACATAAAATAACATTGTCCTGAAAACGTTCAGGAAGGCGGGATACAAATCAACCATGTAGGATTTGACATAAGCGGGAAACAGGGAAAGTGACTGTAGTTATAATGTATGGCCAGAACATTACGATAAATGTCATGTCTTTTATTAATTTAATTTAATAACATTTTAAATTATACATATCATCTGTAGGATAAAAGTTTTATTAAGTGACGTTTTTTTTTTTTTAGGGATATTTGTTTTAAATCTGGAGAGTCTTAGATTTGAGTAATTATTTCTGTGTAATCCGACTATTATAGAAGTTTTCCAGCATGCTGAATATAAATTTATATGACTGGCAAAAAAACTAGAACAGCTAAACAACCCCTATATACATTTGGGTTGGTTGCTCTATATATTACGTATTTGGGTTGGTTGGAGAGTATTACCTATAATTGTATAAATGCTTTTTATTGGCTAACAGTTGCAAGAGTGAAAGCCTTATTCTTTAGAGACCACCAACTTTTTATTTCAGATGGCATGGTTTTCTTTGAATAAGGGTAATTAGCCAGTCTGGATTCTCTCATAGCAGCCAATAATGACTGTCTCCACTACTAATTGACGATTAACAACTAAGTTATAAGTTTCTCCACCACTATCTAAAAAGAAAAAAATATACACTGAAATACTCTTAATACACTACTCTTGATACAAAAGGTAATATGCTTCTTTGAAAGAATAGCTTATGTACATGCTAATTAACGAAGTCTACATATTCAGTGTCATTTTGATAAACAAGACTGTAAGTTATAGATACAGGAATACCAAACCATTTGGGGTTGCATAATATGGAGGGTATGTTGAGTGTGGTTTGAAATTAAGATTTCTCAATTTCTATTTTTTTTTTTAAATTTATTAGCCCAAATTTTATAGAATAAAATTATTTTACCTTAAACTATAGTTAAACATTTTACATTTTGCATATTAAGTACTACTAAGATTAGTGCATGTTTCTACATTTTAATATAAATTTTCATCTTTAAGCCAGTCTTACATCCTCCATTGAAATGGAACGTATTTCATTACTCAGCTAAATGCCCTAACCAGCTTCCTCTCCTCAAATTCGCAATTTCCCACCATCTTTCTCTCCTCAAATTCATAACTCAGATTCGCAACTTAGTTGATAGAAACCTAAAGTTTGGTGAAAATCATTTTCAATTTAAAAATGTTGACTGACTACCCATCAAACTCAATTACAAGTAGAGGGAAACAATGCTATAATATGACTAGCCAACTGACTAATTGGATGGAAAAGTCATATGGTAATGGAAAAAGAAATTTGACTAGACAACTAATTAAATCATATTTTGAGAGCCACTTCAACACGTCTTTTGAAACCCTAAATAGTAATTTAGTAGAAAGGGAGCTATAATCATAACCAGAAACAATACAAATGAAGATATAATCATAACCAAAAACAATACACAACAATAGTGTGAATTTATTGTCTACGTGAGATATCTATAAATATTAATGGGAAAGTGAAAGGCAACTTTAACAGCATAATTCAAATCTGAGAAGAGGAAGATGATAAATAGAGCGAAGCAAGGCAGGGTCCCACCCGAGAGAAAAGTGCCGCACTCGACCTATTGAGTGATTGATAGGGAAATAGCTTTTTGTACCCGCGGCCGAAGATCGAATATCGTCCTTCCAATTCCAAGTCAGATTATGACGTAATATCACTTACTCAACTGATTGACACGCATTCTCTCCATTACTAATGTGAAAAAAACTTCCTTCTTCACGAGCCCTTAAAAGATTGCTGGTCCAGCCCTTTGGGATATAAGACCAAAAGAGCTATTATGTGATTCAACCCTACGACATGACCGGACTGGTTCCTTGAAACTCCTGGCGACCGGAGCATATTTTGATTTGATTTGATTTGATTAGGACTGGTTCCTTGAAACTCCTGGCTACGGAGTATATTATGATTTGATGATGAATGTCATGGATAGTGCAGATAAGGCATTTCAAATATGGTTAAAGATAAGGCATTCCAAATACATATATGGTATTTCATTTCAATATGCTGATCAACTCACTGCACAGTATCTTGCAGAAGCTTGCAGAGTAGCTTGTTCCCCAGGAATCACATCCCGTTAACATTAATGGAAAGTGAAGGGCAACTTACATAGGATAATTCAAATCTGAGAAGATGAAGGTGATATATTATATACAAATAGTGACCATAAAGTCAAAAGAACTAATTATGTTTATGCACTATTTACAACTGTTATCGCATATATTATGAGAGTTGTTATGGCATATATTATGAGAGTTGTACATGTTAAGGTTCGCAATATTAATGAAGGTTTATCATACATTCATTAATGAAGGTAGTCTAGAATGTTTGCAATATTAATGAAGGTTTATCATATATTCATTAATGAAGGTAGTCTAGAATGTATATGCCAAATTTTTGGGTATTTTTTTTTAAGCATACAATCTTTTAGGTTGACGGAGTATGCATAGATTAATTAGTTGGTTGATTAGTTTTTTTTATTTATAGTTACTTATTTCTTTATTTATATAATCTCAATTTCTCCCTGTTTTTCTTTAAATTTGTTTATATTTATCAAATTAACATGATATCAAAATAGGTTTGTAAGACTTTTCAGACATATTTGTCTCTGCTTCTCAAATTAATAATGTATCAAAGCAGGTTTGTAAGACTTTTCACACATATTTGTCTATGCAAGTTTCAAATTAAAAATGTATCAAAGTAGGTTTGTAAGACTTTTCACACATATTTGTCTCTTCTTATCAAATTAACATGGTAACTGTTAGTCTCTAATTTTGTCTTGATTTAGTGAGAAACCCTAATCATAAACCCTTCATTATTTGCTTTCATTTGATTTTAATCATTGTTTTCAGCTTGTTATGGTTCGCATTTTAGTTCTTTGGATAATTTCTTTAAGTTTGGAGTTTTAAGACATGGTTCTGAATGATGTGTCACTTTATATGCCTGTTTGAACTTTACAAATTCAAATTCTGCTAAGTCATTAATGGCACTACGGGAATAGCCTTATTGCAAAGATAATCATGCCTTGATATGTGTCCGTCATCCAGATTTCATTATAGTGACACAGATCGTGGTTTGAGAGTTCGCATGTGTCCCACAATAGCTTTGGAATCATTTAGTGATTCAAACCGTTTCATGATCGGATTGCTCTGTACCCACAAAGGACTCATTTCAAATCACCCAATTCTCAACGATCATTATATTAAACCTGTCATTCTATGTTTGATTTTGCTGAAATTTTAGGTGCAGGTATTTGTTCAGAAGAACGGTTATATACTAACAGATTGCAGGTGGCAAATTCAGAATCCGAATCGTGCTAGTTTTAGCATTGTGTTTTGATGGAGCCTAAGAGGAGCAGACAGGTAGTCAGATTAGAACCTGAGGGTGTTGAACTCCTCGAAGCTTATCCTCAGATGGCTCAAAGGTTCAGAGATGCCAGGTGGTTTGAATTCCTTACCACTTTTCAAGGTTACGATGAGCATGTCTCCATGGAGTTTGCACTGAACTTTGATGATCATGAGGTGGAGATCGGGAAGATGTTGATGCTGGTGATAGAACAAACAATTGCCAAGGCTTGCAGGTTGGCGGTTGAAGGAGAACGATGGTGGAAGAGAGAGCATGTAGTTACAGAATTCACCAATCAGTCTTTGTTGCCATACAAACAAAACCGGGATTGGAGAAAATGAATCCCTCATAGTTGGATCAGATAGGAATGACACACTACTCTGATCGTTATCTACAACCTAGCAAAAATGTCAAAAAGAGTGCAGTCACACTCCACCAATGCAAAGAGCAGTCTGCTTCATCAGGTCTTAACTAAGACTTTAGTTATGTCTACTTTGAGAGAATTACAGAAGCCATGGAGCTAGCTCATGCAATCTTTAAACCCTAACACACATTCCAACAAACAGAAGAAAGACAAAAGGAAAAGGGATGTTACACAGGAGCCAAACATTCCAGTTGATGAAACCCCTATTAAAGAATAATTACCTGCCATAAGGGTAACGAGGACCAACAGAGGTAAGAGACCCAAAAGAGAAACAAAAAACAAAGTTCTTCCTGAGGAAGATTTAAAAACAAAAGAAGACTCTGATGAAGATTATAATGTTACACTTTTAGCCAAGCATAAAGTATTAGCAACCAGTAAGAAGAATGTTGTTGTTAAAAGGAAAAAGAAGAAATGTGTATCTGTGCCTCAAGATCCTAGGAGGAACTCTACAAGAGTCACCAACAAGTACATGCTAAGGCCCAAAGCCATGTTCGATTCTTCAATCAAAAGAGAAGATTTCATAGTGATAGAAGACCATTCTGAAGATGCTAAAGTAGATATCAAACGAAAGACAAGAATGTCCCCAGTACATAAAGAATCATTAAAATAAGGTAAGCAAGTTGTTATATTCTCTACAGGACCTATAACAAGAGCAACCACTAGATCATCAAAAGATGAAGCACTTTTTTTTCATGACAAAGGATATTTGTTTGCAGAACAAGAAAAGCTACAGGAAATACTCTGTTTTTTACCTGTTATAGTCTTTATCTTCAAGAGAGGTTACAGAATAGATGGAGAGGAATTTTTTGAAACCAAAAGAGGTTTTTGTTGGAAACATACCCCTTCACAAAAAAATCTCTCGGTTTTACACAACAATCACATTTTAATAGATTCGAATTGATCTTTGAGGCCTAATTTTTTGATAAAGCTACAGGAAATACTCTGTTATTTTTACCTGTTTTAGTATGTTTCTTCAAGAGAGGTTGCAGAACAGCTGGAGATGAATTTGTTATAAGCAAAAGAGGTTTTTGTTGGGAACATGCCCCTTCACAAAAACCTCTCTCARGTTTTACACARCAATCATATTTTAAGAGATTCAAATTGATCTTTGAGGCCTTTTTTTTTATATTTCACAATAAATAATTTCATGTTTTAGTCAGTAATTTTGGGAGAGGTTGAAGAACATATGGTGATKATTTTTTTGAAACAAAAAGAGGTTTTTGATGGGAATAAGTCCCTTCACAAAAACCTCTCTCAGTTTTTACAAATCTATCACCATTTAAAATATACGAAGATATTGTTGGACCCTATTTTTCAGGAATTTACCAGATTTGTTTTSCTGAAAATTCTCATGGACAACAGTTGACAAGCCACCTCATCAATTCGAATTGGAGATCAGATTGGATATTCTCCTTKATTATTTKAAAYAAGAAACTAAATATAGATGAAGAGGTTTTCAGATCCATTTSTTTTGGATCTTGATAATTATGTATYGTTTCTATATAAATTCTGTAGAATGAGAAGTTAGGATGGGGTCGAAAAATTGGAGATCCAAAGGTCTTATTCTGAAAACTCCTTGTAAGGCATTATTATTCTATTTGACACTTAATAGAAAAGGCATATGGATGGTTAGACACTATTTTCTACTCTGTTTTCTTTCTTTGTGCTTGAATTCATTATTCAGATTGCAATGCTTTTTGTTTCTTGATTGTTAATTAATATAGTGAAAAATTTACTGTGGAAATTATTTTCATGTTTTGATATCAAGTTGATGGTCTTGTTTCTTTATGATATTCTGAGACAAGAATTTATGTGAAGTTGAAAAATTGAAGGCTTCATATTCTCTTTTATTGATTGGTTTAATCCATCTATGTGTCTACCTTTTATTCAGTCAATGGGATATGCTATGTTCTAACCTTGATTTTCATGTTATGTTATAACCTTGAGCCAGTGTTCAACCACCTTATTCAAAAAACTAAATTATAAAAACTTTCTAAACACTTTGCAATAAACTGATGATGCCCTATCTTTCCCTCTCATAGTCAAGTGCAACTTTAGGGACTAACAATATCGAAGCAGGTTTGTAAGATTTTTCACACATATTTGTCTCTGCTTATCAAATTAATAATGTAACAAAGCAGGTTTGTAAGACCTTTCACACATATTTGTCTATGCAAGTATCAAATTAAGAATGTATCAAAGTAGGTTTGTAAGAATTTCCACACATATTTGTCTCTGCTTATCAAATTAGCATGGTATCAAAGCAGGTTTGTAAGACTTTTCACACAGTGGAGAGTAGACATGGATCATACAATCTAAGATCTCTAGAAAAAGTGGAAGAGCCAAATCCAAGTTTTAGTAAATCAAGGGTTTCAAAGGAACAAACCCTACTTGATGCCATAAGGAGGTGAATTGGAGTTTTTGTTTTTAATATTAGGGTGATCAAATTTTGCTATATTAAAAGCATAAAGTTAGTGTATGGATGAAAGTTAAATGAGATAAAAAAAGGGGGTGATTGAGGATTAAAATAAAGGGACAAAGGTAAAAAATGGATAAATAAGGAAACAACCTTTACTCATTTTTTTTTATTGATTTTTAATGGATTCAACAAGTAATCTAGGGAAAACACAGGGGCCACTTCTTGTTGGAAAGAATTATGAGTTCTAGTCTCTGAGGTTGAAAACCTTCCTGCAAGTCCAAGAATGTTGGGAGCTAGTTGAGACTGGCTTCTCTGAGCCTCATCAAGCAACTTTTCAGGCCATGACTAATTGAGAAAAATCATTTCATCCACTGAACTCTGGATCCAAAATTTGGCACTATTCTCCCTTTTTCTCAATTCTGCGAGTTTGCAAGGAGAACAAGGCCAAATTTTGGATCAAGAGTTCATTGGATGACTCAATTTTTCCAAAGATAACTAGGGCATCTAGTTCATAGAAATCCTGAGATATCCTAGGATTGTCATATATCAAGGCAATGACAAAGTGAAGACTGTGAAGATTCAAAACCTAATGACAGAGTTTGAAACCTTGAATATGAAGGAGGTATAAAACATTAACCTGTCCATGACCAAAGTGATGGAACTTGTGAATCAACTCAGGATTCATGGAGAGAAGATTGAAGATAACAAAGTTGTTGAAAAAGTTCTCAGAATCCTACCTAATAAATTTGAAATGTTTGTGATTTCCATAGAAGAGTCCAATGATCTATATAAACTGACAATCAAAGAATTAATGGGTTATGTTGTATCCCAGGACTCAAGAATCAACATGGAAGAGGAATCCTTGGAACATGTCTTCAAGACTTAGGAATTCATTCATAGAGGCAGAGGTATAGGTAGTCATCAAGCAGAAAGAAGAATGACACCAGAACAATCAAGACAATCAAATCAACCTAAATACTATTAGAATCATGGGGGAGAGGTAGAAGATGGACTGACAAATCTAAAGTCCAATGTTACTACTGCAGAAAATATGGTCACTATGAAAGTGGATGTAGAAAGGAATAGTCATATATGAAAAAGGGTAGAGTTAATATCTCCAACACTAAAGAAAGTTCATTTGAGACAATGTTCATTTCATTTAAAATCACTAAAGAAGATCACAAGGATCTTTGGTCATTGGATAGTGGTTGCAAAAATCACATGACAGGTACCCAAAAAATGTTTTCTAACATTGATAGTTCTATTCAATCTAAAATTACTTTGGGAGATGATTATCATGTCAAGGCATTAGGCAAAGTTGTTGTGTTAGTATTAACTAAGCACAATGCGAAGAAAGACATTCTTGATGTCTTCAATGTACCCAATATTAGACATAATCTAATAAGTATAGGACAATTGAGTCAAAATGGTTATGTTTTTAGATTCAAGGACTCCATGTGCACTATATTAGACAAGCCACCTAGTAGAAAGCTTGTTGGAAAAATTCAAATGACCAAGAATAAAATTTTCCAATTGAATCTGAGAAGCGTAAACATGTAACATAAATATGCCCAAAATGTCCCAATAATAGAAGAGACTTGGTTGTAGTATCTTAGGTATGATCACCTACCTTTTAGGAGTCTTAGTCTCTTGCAAAAATATTCAATGGTTAAGGGAATTCCTATATTGAATGAACAAACCAACCCTTTTGAAAGCTACATTCTTAAAAAAAATCTAAGAGACAACTTTCCAATAGCGTCCTACAGAGCTAAAGAATATCTAGAACTAGTTCACATAGATCTATGTAGAGCCATGCAATCTCAGTCCATAGGTGGAAGTTTTTTTTTCTAACATTCATTGATGATCTTAGCAGGAAATTTTGGGTATAATTTCTCAAAAAAAAATCTGCTAATTCACAAAGTTGAAATAATTTAAAGTTGTAGCAAAAAACAGAGTGGAAAATATGTCAAAGTACTTAGGTAAGATGGAGGAGGAGATTATGACTGAAAGGAGTTTGAAAATTTTTGTAGGCAATGGGGAATTAAAAGGAAGTTCTCCACTAGTTGTAGTTCACAATAGAATGGAGTGGATGAAAGAAAGAATCAGACCATGATGAAAATGGAAAGGAGCATGATCAAAGACAAAAATATATCTAAATATTTTTGGGCTAAAGTTGTTTCTTGATCAGTCTACATATTGAATAGATATCTAATAGGAAGTGTGAAAGATAAAGTTTATCAAGAAGCATGGAGTGGCATGAAGAAAAGTGTCTCTCATGCCATAACTTTTGGTTGTAGAGCCTATGCACATGTCCCATAAGAGATAAGAAGGAAGCTTGACAACAAGAGTGCAAAGTGCATTCCCATCGGGTATAGTGAACACTCTAAATACTATAGATTGTATAATCAAGTCACCAATAAATTTGTGGTGAGAAGAGATGTAAAATTCTTGGAGTGACCAATAAAATGAAACAATGGATAATCAAAATTCATTACTCCAAATAGATGAATAGGTGGAAATCTTAGGACAACAAGTACCTCCACCAAGACTTCCACAATTACAGGTGCAAAGAGAACAGGAACATACTAAAAATAGTTCTTCTTCTAGTAGTGAGTCAGTAGGTTCTATGAGAAATTAAAAAACAAGGAGCTTGAAGGAAATACATGAGAAATTGGATGACATGGATCAATAAGATCACTTTTCTTTTTTGTCCTATCAACCTTCTTATTTTGAATAGGAAGTGAAATAAGAACATTGGGTATAGGCCATGGTTGGAGATATTGAAGCTATTGGAAGGAATGATTCATGGGATCTTGTTTATGTCCCAACGGATAAAAATAACATTGGTGTTAAGTGGGTTTACAAGAAAAAACTGAATGAGAAAGGAAAGGTAGAGAAATATAAGGCAAGGCTAGTTGCCAAAGGGTTTTCTCAACAACCTGGTATTGACTATGGTAATACCGTTTTCTCTAGTAGCAAGGTTGGATACTATTAAGGATTTGATATCCATTGCAAACCAGAACAAGTGGCCACTTTACTAGATGGATGTGAAGTTGGACTTTTTGAATAGCAATTTAGAAGAAGAGGTGTGTGTAGATTAACCATCAATATTTGAAGTAAAATGCAAAGAGTACATAGTGTACAAGCCGAAAAATAATTCTATGGATTGAGTCTCAAAGAGAACACACAGAAATTAGCATCATTGAAGAATGTAATAGTTGAGATTAAGGCGGAGTTTTAAAGCATACAATATCTCCTATTGACCAAGTATGCATAGATCAACTAGTTGGGTGATAAGTTGATTTGGTATTTTTCTATTTATATCCAGTTGTTATTTTTTACGATATCAAACAAATAGGGTTGAAAAATCTCTGTTGTACAAAATCTATTTAATAATGAGAAGGAAAATCCATGCCCCAATAAGTTTTCCCTCTCTTTTCCTCATATTTATCTCTGCTTATGAAATTAACATTTATGACTCTGACCTGATAACCAATTTAGTCAGCATTTTAATCTCCTTAGTGGATCCATCGTCCACTCCAAGAAACCACTGACCATCTGCAAACTGACATTACATTACACCAACCCTATGGTACCACATGCAATTGTACACATGAAAATAAGCCTACACTTATAAATATTTAATGCAGTAAGAAGATTGGCTACATATAGTGTTTAATGTTATGGTGACCTTCCTTCACCACAAGGTTGTTCAATGCTATTGTCAAAATGGTTTTCATGGAACATTATGAGCGTTGAATATGTTMGTTCAAGCCTGAATTTTGCATAAATGAGTTAATATAGAATAACGAAGAATAATACATTAGACAACAAAGATGAAGATATAATTTATTGTTCATCCAATAATCAAGAAATGAATACAAGCCTAGTATAAGCACCTCAAAGGATTCTACGTTTAAACAAAAAATACTCCAGTGTTTTTCAGGCATATGGAAAGTCAAACGCTTGAGGAATGAGCCACAAAATGTAACTGATAGGTATGTGTTGTCACCACCAAACAATCTCCACCTAGACAAAAAAATTTCTGATACCTTTCCCAACGAATTAATCATCATCTTTTGTGAAATCCAATATAATACAAACACCATCACAAATTCTCTGACAATACTAGTTGTGTGAACATGTCTACGTGAACATTTATGCACCATTTTCTCTAGTATCGACCACTCAAACTCCTTTAAATMAACATAACCACATGCTAAATCACTACAACCAYTATAGGTGATACTCGTGCTTCTAATATACTTAAGCACCCAYTTTCATGCTCTTTACCTGGTTTTCCCATGCRTCCACTAACAACACCAACTGCATGTGAAATACTTGAACATTCCATCACATACATCATCCTTCGTATTGTAATTTCATAAGGTACATGAGAAACATAATCCTTTTCTTCTTTACTACTATAACATAAACTTGAAGAAGGCTTACAATGAAAATATAAAAGGGATATTTACCAGTTTCACAATGTTCATACTCAACTTCATCAGTGTATTTACCAAACTTGTATTGTGATGACCACAACGTACCATTTTTCCCTTCTTTATGTACTTCTGTTCCAAATATTTTTTTTGTTTCTCTTAGATCCTTCATTCAAAACAACCTAACCAACTGAGCCTTTAACATATGTTCATCTCAAGCATCTGTTTCTTGCAGTAAGCATATCATCAACATAACATCAAGATAATGAATATGTTGTTGAAAATTTTGAAGTAAACACAATGATCATACTTAGTTCATAAGAAACTTTGGCTCACAATGAAGGAATCAAACATCTTGTAGCATTGTGTGGTTACCATAGGCCATATAGTGATTCCCTAAGTTTGTAAATAGATATGCTTTTTCAATCCTTAACAACTTTTGATTATTCCATGTACATATGTGTGCTAGTGATTATTTTGTGGGAAATATTGTTCCACGATATCATACCTTATTTCCATCATAGAACAACATACATATACTTCCTTGAACGAATCTATCCAAGCCAGCCAAGGGAGCCTTCACCTCTCATCTCTAGGATAATTTCAACGGAGTATGCAATTCGTGGGCTCTAAAACCATGAGCTACCAAAAACATGTACATGAAACCGTGACTCATGACCTAACTCCTCTCC
Source organism: Picea engelmannii (assembly GCA_009831015.1). Lineage (NCBI taxonomy): Eukaryota > Viridiplantae > Streptophyta > Pinopsida > Pinales > Pinaceae > Picea > Picea engelmannii. The sequence goes on along the minus strand of ML787012.1, from coordinate 27,074 downwards.
TCTTTTCTCATAACCAAGATTGACCAAGATTCCCTCTAATTCAGGGTCTCTGGGAATACCGCATGATCCCCCTTATCACCTAGGTCTACATCTATACATTATGAGTGAAATTTGAAATACGAGTTATGCATGCATAACCAGGTCTTACAGTCATATTGAAATGTCCCTAACTTGGCTAGGAGGGGAAATTATGTTTTTTCCTCAAAGTTATTGTTTCTTCTTAAGTGAATGTATTGTTAAATTCTTATAAGATAACTTACTAAATGAGAAATATTGTCAATTAGATAGTAATAATCCATTACAAAAGATTAGAGAAGATAATTGTGGCATCTTATTATGGATACAAACTCCAAAATAAGTACAATGATAACTAGTGGTTGTAATAAAAACTGCAAAATATTACTAGCACACAGCTAATCGTTGTGAGTTAGCATCATGATATACTACAAAAAAAACACAAGAAACCTAGAATGATGCTAATCTATGAATCCCAAGGCTCTCCAAGCCCTACATTGCTCTATGATAGTGACGTCCATTATGTAGGTGGTCCTACAAACTCTTCAAAACACCTTCACATACTCGATCTGTTGCAAACCTCCAATCTCCATGGGTTGTCGCGAGATGTATGGTAGGTGTCTCAAGGAGCCTCACGGGATGACCCTTTCATAACCCAAAGAGGTGCCTCCAAATACTCTTGTGCAAACCCTCTTGGTGCCAATGGATCTGGTGATTGATCTTCTCCTGAAATTTACCATAAACACCTTATATGAACTGATAAGTTTCCAAACTCTCTCTGGAATCGAACCAAGAACCAAAATGACCTCAATTGAGATATCCATATGAATCATCCTCTTTGTCTATATAGGGTGGATATTGAACCACCAAAAATAAACCAGCAATGGAATGGTTTTTCCCAAAATCCCAACGAAAACGCTGGCTATAAGAGCACTCAATAAGATGTCAAATCATAATGCAAAGGGGAAGGGTTGCTCCTCTATTTATCCTTCCTTTGGACCTTCTATATCTTTCCCCCTATTTTGACCAAATCAAATATTCACTTTGTTTTCCCTCTAATTCCATTTAAATATAATTGTTTATTTTATTTAGTGTCACTTTTATGGTTAGTCAATATTTTACATAGTGACACCAATTAAACCACCTTGACCCCCTTTTTCCGTTGTTGACTATAGCCTATGGGATTCATTTAGGATATTGAGTCACCTTCCATCATGGTCAAACGGAAGGGGACATTAGAGTCCTCCCTTCCCAAGATTGCTTGTCCTTAAGCAATTCCAGATCAGGAAGCTGTAAGATCTGCTCCCCTTCCCAGGTAGCATCTTCGGAGGGAACTCCTCTCCAAACAACCAAATAATCTCAAATGACCCCACTCCTCACTATACCTTCCTTGAAATCAAGTATCTTCTCAAGAGATATAACCAATGTCCCTTCGTCATCTAGTGGAGGAAGATTTGTCGAAGTAGTGACCTACTATCCCAATGCCTTTTTGAGGCAAGATATATGGAAGGTGTTTTGGATCTTTCTTCCCTCCAATAGATCCAGCTCTTATGCTACTTCCCCAAATCTTCTAATCACTTTGTAGGGAATGTAAAAGTGGGGATTAATATGTTTTTCATCACTCTTTTTCAGCGATGACTGTCTATATGGATGAAATCTAAGAAATACAAGATCTACCTTAAATCTTCATTCTGCCCTATGTCTGTGTGCATATATTTTCTATTGATTATGAGTGTCCTTCATATTCTCCTTCAGGACTCTTAATATGTCATGACTTTCTTATAACCAGTCCTTGTCCTTAGGAGATATTCTCTCTCCAAACAACAAATCCAAAAAATATGGAGCATCGTATCCATACAATGCCGTGACTATGCTCATCCCAATGGACATGTGATGAGTGGTGTTGTAACAATTCTCACCAAGATGCAACCATTTTTTCCATGTTCGTTGCTTCCCTGACACATAATTCCTCATGTACTCCTCTATCCATTTGTTTACTATCTCGATCTACCTGTCTATCTAGGTATGATAATTAGTGTTACGTTTCAACTCTATCCCCTATAACCTAATCACGTCCTGCTAAAATGACCTGAGAAACATGCTATCCCAGTCACTGACTATGTTCCTTGGAAGGCCATGGAGTCTAAACACCTCCCTAAAGACTAGATCTTTTACATGAGATTCATTGTACTCCGTAGGAATAACAAATAAGTGTGCATATTTAGTCAACCTATCTACTACCACGTAAATATAGTTCCTTCCCTGCACCTATGGTAATCCTATGATGAAATCCATGGAGATGATTTCCCTTTTCCGTTCCAGGATCAGTAAGGGTTGGATCAATCCTGCAGGATATGTGAACTCTCACTTGTTCTGCTGGAAAGTCATGCATTCCCTCACATGAATAAGTGCTTCCTATTTGATACGCTTCCATGAGAATATCTCCCTAACCTACGTGTAGGTCATCAGATATCCCTGGTGCCCTACCAGTGGTGCATCATGTGTTTCCCTAAAAATAGTATCCTTTAGTGTGGACTTAGGGAAAAGATAGATCCTATGTTTGTAGTAGTTGATGTGATATAATACCCTGTACCTTTCAACCTAGATACTTCCCTCCATCATCTCACAAGGGAAGGTATTCTTGGAGTATTCCACGAAGAGAATGGAATTCTAGTCTGTTGAGATATCTATCATAGAGAAGGTTGCAAGTATCCTAGATAAGGCGTCAAAAACTATATTATTATTCCCCTTAACATATTGAATGTCAAAATCATATGCTTACACCTTTCTCACCCATTTATGTTGTCTCCCATTCAAGTCTCATTGCTCCAAGGAATATCTCAAGTTGTTGTCGTCAGTTTGAACCACAAAGTGTCCTCCTACCAAGTACTATAAGAATTTGGCTAATGCTCGCATTATGTCCAACGTTTCTATATCATATATTGGGTAGATCCTCTCATGATCCATTAGTCTCCTGCTCCCGAAAGCTATTGGATGTTGGTTTTGCATAAATACTACCCTTATCCCTTCATCGGATGTGTCACACTCTAGGAAAAAAAGTTGCATAAAATTCCATGCTAAACAAATTAGACAAAGAAGGCGACTATCATAAAAATTGGTTTCTCTATTCAATATTGTTTAATAGAGCTTTTTAATTCATAATAGAAAGGTATATCATTATTTCCTATGCAAATGAAAATTGAAATGAAAAATATTTTGTTAAAAATTAAAAAATATTTAAGACTTTTTAATTGAAGGATAAGAAAAATTTTCGTGTGTGTTCTACTTTTCATTGTTTTTATTGGATTTTTTTTTATTATCCATTTTCCCTATATCTTAACAATAGAAAGAAAGATTTTTCAAGGTTTTTCCCTATTCCATGTTACTTCAAAAAAAAATTGTTATCATTTTTATATAATAATTTATTTTTTCATGGAGCTCATGCATGCATGTGTCTCCTATTTATTGAAGCTACAATTCATTGATAGAAATTGAGAATAAAATACTTTGATTTTGGTGAATTCTCTTACTAGTTAGAGAAGAAGAACAATTCCAATTAAAATCATCCACATCCTTTTACTTCTTAGATTTAGACTAATACCTACATGTGTCTTCTTTATGTTTGATTCGCTTGTTGGGTGTCTCCATTTTGAAATCTCCATCTTCTAATCTCCAAGCATCTTCTTTTGCATGATAAGATATTAGTGTATTCATAATAATTTATTTTGATGTAATATATATCTGTACACTTAGCGTGATGTGTCTTCTTCTATGAGAAAAAGAAAGGGAGAGAAGCGTGATGCATCTTCTTCTATGAGAGAGAGAAAGGGAGCGGATGTAAATTCATATTTACCCATTTTTCTAGAGATACATTGTGAGTATACCCATCTTATGCAAATCCGTAAGTGTACCCATCTTCTACAAATTTGGATGCATCTTCTTCTGCATGGTAAGAAATTATTGAAATAATAATTTATTTTAATGTAATATATATTTGTACCTTAGGCATGAATCTTTTTATATAAGATATGAGATAAAGAAACAAAAAGGATTATTCATTGGTAGGAGGTGCGTTAGTGGGAATATAAAGGAAGCTAAAATACATTCTTTTACCAACTTCTCTAGCAAAAATGAAGTGAATTGAGTTGCAATATATGTTTGTAGTTTATGTATTTTATTCAATAGTAATTTGTTTTAATTGATTTCTATTGTAATATATGTGTGAGTGCAAGAACTTGGTGACCGAAAAAGTGGCAATGACATGATTAAGAACGTGCACTCAAAATAATGTGTGAGCACGTGTTCCTACAGCTATAGTTTCAGTTGTGGTCAAACCTCCATGTGGATTGCCATGTAGGTTAAGCAGTAGAAGCATGTGCATGCTCTTAAGGACGTCTGGACATTCTTACTATTGTTTTTTTTAAACCGTCTGAGAGTGATTTTGTGCATGTTTTGCACAAAATCACGCTCATGTTTCTCATTAGGAAAATAATGTGAAGAGAGGAGGAAGAAAGAGAGGACATTTCTATCACCACCGCCACCGTGTTTCCAGGTATGTTACATTTATCTTAACTTTAATCCAATTTAGTCAATCTAATTTAATATATTTCTCCTAATAATCTAAATTAAAAAAAAATATAATTTAGTATTTTAAATAAAAAAGAAAACTAATTTACATGCCATGGATGTTAAATTGTAGCATATACAATACATTGGAACCCAGAGAAAATTTAAACCCCTCACAAGAAAACCAAGAATATCAAAACTCCAACCCACCACCACCACCACAAAATGTAAATAATGAAATTGATGAGGGGTTGGAGATATTAAAAAACCTTCAGGAATAGTTAAGGGAGACTAGAGAACCTAGCAAAGTCTCCTTGGCCACTATTTTGGACATCATTGTCTAGTCCATTGCTAGTGCCCAAGGGAAATTGACATCTATTTCTACCTATAGGGGAAGAATGTACGAGTATTATAGCACTGGGTTGGATAGAAACCAAATCAAAGAACTGAGAATTTCAAAACAACAAATGTTGTCTATTTTTAGGGAACCTAAAAATGGGCAAGAACTACCATTGGCCAGGAAACACATATCCATTGACTGGTGCATCCATCCCTAGATTAGTCAAAACTGGATGTATATGTGCTACATGATTTTTGATAAACCTCCCTGCAATAACAAGGAGATACCCTTATATTTTCTAAGGAAATTATGGGCTCAGTTTATTTATAGGCTTAGTTTATTATCGGTAAACATGTCAACTACTTTGACATTAGTGACTTCTATGGGATGGGTTGAGGGTCTGCACAAGACATAGAGCAGGTCAGGCATGACCCTAAGTTAGGTCCACGCTCCCCTAGGAAAAGACATGCCCCCCCTACCCAACATCCTCTTGTTGCATAGAACTTACAATAGGTACAACTAGCCATATTCTCATTCACTCGTAGCCTAGTGGAACATAATAGCTTTGTTGCACTATCTCAACCGAAGGTGCATGGTAGTGACATTGATAGGGGTTTGGAGCATTAGTATGCACATGAGAGGGAACATGCACATAAAAATCGTCCATGTGAACCTCACAGATTCTCCAACTGTAGGAAGACATGGTATGGGCCTATAGATCCCACTGGACAACATAGATTTATGGAGGAGGTTGGTATCTTAACCTTTTTTTTTGTTCTTCATTGTTATATATTTATTTTGTATATTTTTGTATTTATATAGATATTTGATAGTATGTTGTTTTGCAATTATTGTGTCTCAGCAACAGACCCTCTACACCTATGGATGCATTAGTGGATAGCCCCACCACTGATGCAGTAATAAAGGCAACATGTTCATTGGGTGCATCGTACACACAAGTATGTATCACATTTGATAGATTCAACATAATCATTTCTTTATTTTATGACAACCTCAATTTTTTTATATGTTCTCTTGTTTCTACAAGATTTAGCACTAGACGATGCCAGGGATTGTCCATTTGGGATGGACAAGTCACCAGTGTCACAAGTATCATGTGTAAAGTTAAATATTGTATAATTCTCAAAATATTTGTGTTTATGTTTTTGTATTTTAGTACTTGGTACTAATAGTTCAATTTTTTTCATATGTATGAAGGCCGTCAATATATTTGCTAGGTATAGTAGTATTGCACCCACTTGGCACCTAGGAGTTGATTCTAGGTTGCCTTTGTCCGGGCCTAGGTTATTGGAATTAGTTTTATAGCCTATAAGGGTCCATCACATCCCACTTGTCTACCACCCAACACCCCCCCCCACTTTCGACCCCATCGACAGAGACTGCCACAGTAGAGTTTTTCTCAGAGCAAGTTATACAACCCAGTTCTCCATATTCCAATGAACCTCCATTGATGCCTGAGATATTCACGGTGAGATAATGCATTGATGATAATTTTTTAGTTTCATGAATTTGTTTTTATGCATATTTGATTAATTTTCTTGACTTGATCCTTGTAAATGATGCAGGGTTGCATTGTAGAGAGATTGGGGTCATGGAGGAAGGTAAAACCCTCATGATTGACAGTTCCATATGATGTGAGTTGTCTTAGGTTAAATTACGAAGTATCAATTTGTATGTCTATTAATTTATTGATGAAAAAAACTTATAACATTGTTTATTCTTTGTGTAGTCTCCAAAGC
>ML787011.1:336597-378992 GCA_009831015.1 Picea engelmannii | reverse complement strand
TTCCTTTTTATTGTCCAACAAATGAAGGGATACAACCTACAACACACTCGTTGTAACTTCCTTTTCTTTCTCTCACAGTCTCCTCTCTCACAATACAATATTCACAATGATACATAGCCACAATACAACTCCATCATAAAAGAGGGTTTTCTTCCAGGGAAAAAAAATCCTAACATAACTTCTACTGTCAGATCTGTGACCTTATTATGAATGATCCAGATTTACCATGAAATTAAAATATTCATTTACAAGTAAATTTTCCCTTTGGGGGATTCACCCCCGAACCCTCATTGGGGGCCCTCTTTGTAAATGTGTTGAACCTGCACATAATCAATCTAGCTATAAAATACCACACACATTTGCAGAGATAAATTTTGAAAGAAGAAACAAGAGAGAAAGAATGGAAGAATTCTCATTAACCATAATGAAGAATGAATAATTTACACATGATATACTCAGTATAAATCAACCAATGTGCAATGGAGGTGAATCCAGTGATCCACAGTGGTGTTCTATATTGATATGGACACACACCAGCAGTTACGGGAGTGAACTGCCACCTAGTCTAGTCTCTCAGGAAGTTATGAGAATGATCTACCACCTAGTTGAGTTAACTAGTCTACCACTCTTCAGTTAACTGATTGAAACAAAGTGAAGTGAGGAGGAGATTAGGGACTCATGGGTAATGTGCCAGTATGGTGATGATACCAAGGCTAATGCGAATTAGTTGGTGATGATCCCAATGTTGCATGGTGACAAAACCAATGCATCATCTAGACTCCACTCAACTAATCAAACTGAAGTGAAAACTGAAGAGAATATTCTCCCTAGAGGAATGTTCTTCCTAAAATATAGGAGACCGGATAATGACTAATAATCAAGGAAAAACCTTAGGAAAAATAAATCCTAGGTGTGTGTGAAGTAACTCCAACACCCCCCTTGAACATCACTATGGTGAAAATAAAAAATGGCTACTGGCAATGAGGCCATGTTAGGTACCCAAATAAAAAATTTCATGTAAATGTGTTGAAACTGCATAGAATAGATCTAGCTAGAAAATGCCACACACATTTGCAGAGAGAAATTGAGAAAGAATAAGCAATAGAGAAATAATGGAAGAATTCTCATTAACCGTAATGAATAATGAATAATTTACACATGATATACTTTGTATAACTCAACTAATGCACACCGGAGGAGAATCAAATGCACCATAGTTGTGGTCTAGAGTGATCTGGACACACACCAACAATTATGGGAGTAAAATTTCACCTAATCTAGTCTCTCAAGCAGTTACGGAAGTGAACTGCCACCTAGCCGAGTTAACTAGTCTACCAGTTTTCAGTTAACTGACTGAAACAGAGTGAAGTGAGGAGGAGATCATGGAATCATGGGTAATGCACCAGCCTGGTGATGATACCAAGGTTAATGTGCATTATCTAGTGATGATCCCAATGTTGCATGGTGAAAAAAATCAATGCAACATCTAGACTCCACTCAAATAGTCAAACTGAAGTGAAAACTGAAGAGAATATTCTCCCTAGAGGAATATTCTTCCTAAAATATAGGAGACTGAATAATGACTAATAAACAAGGAAAAACCTTAGGAAAAATAAATCCTAGGTGTTTGTGAAAATAAAGTGAGGAAAGAGGGAAAACCTCATGGGAAACCCCCCCTCCCCCCAAAGGTACAATGTATATAAAAATAATAACTACAATTGCTAGGCAATTGTGTCCTTCACTCCAAGATGACTTCATAGAGAATGGAACTTCTTCTTAGTGAAGGTCTTGGTGAAGATGTTTGTCGTCTATTTTTCTAAAGGACATAACTGTAGGTCGATGATCCCATCGTGTAATAAGTCCCAAATGTAGTGCATGCGTATCTCGATGTGCTTCATCCGTTGCCTCTGAACTGGATTTTTGTGGAACTTCAAAGTTCTTTAGTTGTCACACCATATGACGATCGACAAATGAAACTGAATGCCCAACGCAGTGAGAAAATGTTGTAGCCACATAGCCTGAATGGTTATTTTAACTACCCCTCTGTACTCTGCCTTGGCAGAAGATAGAGAAATGGAAACTTGATTCTTTCTCAACCAATAGATAGGCCCAAAACCAAGACCGAGTGAGTAACCAGATGTGGACTTGCGATCAATGATCTCATCAGCCCAGTCAAAATCAGTGAACCCGATGAGATCCAATGTAGAGTTTGTTTCATAATGAATCGAAAAGGTAATGGTGCCTTGTATGTATCAAACGATACGCTTTGCAACCTTACAATGTAGCTCATGTGGCTCCTGCATGAACTTGGAAACCACACCAAATGCATAGGAGAGGTCTGGTCTGGAGTGTGTGAGATACAATAAGATCCCCACTAGCTATCTGTACAATGTGATGTCAACCAGTGGAGTGTCCTTGCCATCCTCATGTGAAATCTCTCAAGGTGATATCATGCATAATTGGCCTAAGATAGTTTGATTCATCATGCATCCTGGCTGATCTCGAGTCCAAGGAAGAAGTGTATCAGACCCATGTCCATCATCAAAAACCTGTCATGTAGAATCCTCTTGATTTCAACAATCGCTGAAGTCGAGCAACCAGTGATAAAAAAATCATCAACATACAAAACTAAGAGTAGAAGTGAATCAATTGTCTTGAGCATGTAGATATTCAGGTTTGATTTACAACGTACAAAATTCTGTGACAACAAGTAGGATTCCATATTGTCATACCATTCCCTCAAAGCCTTCTTGAGGCCATAAAGAGACTTCTTCAGTTGATAGACCAAATATGAATCCCGCATAAATCCATGGGGATGCTCCACATAGATCTCCTCAAAGAGATCACCATGAAGAAATGCAGTCTTCACGTCCATCTGATGGACTTCCCATCCCTTGGATGCCGTAATGGAAAGGTCGAAACATATGGAATCCATCTTCTCTACTGGAGGGAAGGCCTCATCATAGTCAATGCCATGCACCTGCTAAAAGCCTTTGGAAACAATCCTTGATTTGTATCTACTAATCTGTCCATCCGTTGCGCTCTTGGTCTTGTAGACCCATCTGCATCTAACAGGTTTCCTTCTAGAAGGAAGAGAAATAGATCCCAAGTTTGGTTCTTGAGGAGGGAGTTGTACTCCTCCTGCATGGCGGATTCCCAAAAGGGATTTTTAGCAGCCTCACCATAATAATGTGGATCTAAATACTGAACCAAGAAAAGATGTCTAGAGGGAAATGGTTTAGTGACAGTGAGTGTAATAGGAGGATCCTTGAAATCAGATCAAGTCCTCCTAGTATCAGATGGATCACCAACAAGATCCCCTGCATCCTGAAGAGTAGTACGTGCCCACTTGGGCCTCTTCTCTGGCTCTACATCTGCATGTGGATTCTCTAACTCTACATATGACTATACTAACTCTGTATCTAGATCATTTGATTCATATGAATTAGAATTCTCATCTGAAGAAGAGTCGACATGTGCATGCTCATCATCTCGGACATGTGGAAGAATGAAGGTGTTTGCATGCGGATGTTGAGGTACATGCGAGACACTTTCCTTGAATTGGACACTTCACTCAATGATGAGTCAGTTTGAGGAAAGATCAATAAGTCTGTATCCCTTCACACCGTCAGGGTATCCAACAAAAATACACTCAATTCTCTATGGATCAAGTGCCTTCCTCCTTTCAGAGGGAATCTGGGCCCATGCACATGAACCAAAAATACAAAAGTGGGTCACTTCCGGTTTGAGGCCACTCCAAGCCTCATAGGGGTCTTATCCTTGACAGATCTATGGGGAGATCTATTTTGGATGTATGTTTCACAATTAAGTGCTTCGTCCCATAATATCTATGGTAGTGACTTTGCATGTAGCATGCAGGATGCCATCTCTTTTAGAGATCTATTTTTCCACTCAACAACTCTGTTTTTCTGTGGAGTATAGGGAACTGTGTGTTGCAACTGAATCCCCGCCTCATGACAAAAAATTTGTATCTCATGATTGACATACTCTTCCCTGTTATCATTTCATAGGACTTTGATTTTCTTTCATGACTGTGTCTCAACCAAGGCTTTGAAATCTTTGAGGTGTTGAAAGACCTCAGATTTTTTCTTGAGAAAGTAAATCCATGTGAAACGTGAGAAATTATCAACAAAAATGAGAACAAACCTCACTTTTTTGATTGATGGATGCGGAAAAGGACTCATGAGTTCACTATGGATCAGATCTAAAGGAGAAGAATCTCTTTGAGTCTTTCCTTTGTCGAATTTATCTTGAGGGTGTTTTCCAAGATCACATCCCTCACAGATTCCTTTGGAAAAATGGATGTCTGGTAGACCATCAACCAATATTTTCTTGATAATCTGTTGCATATATCTGAAATTTGAATGCTTGAACCTTTCATGCCATATCCTACTACTTTCATCAACATGGGTAAGAAGTAAAGAAGAATCTGGCTCAATAAATTCAGAAAATGTATACAATCTAGATTGATGATTTACCTCACCGGTAGCAATCATGGAATTGGTTTTCATGTCATATATGTCCACTTCATTTGGTGTGAATATGAATTTCTTTCTGGTGCATGAATTCGTCATTTGATACATGAAAAGAAAATTGACAAAATTTTTGGGAACATGCAACACATTCTCGAAGCTTCCATTGGTGAGTTCAATCTTTCTTTTGCTGGTGACCTCAGCTGGAGAGTTGTCCCCCATCAAAATAGGAGGACCTTTCCATGCATCCAATGAAAATTAGAATTCTTTTGCGGAGGCCATGTGATGTGATTCTCTTGAATCTACGATCCAAGCATCAGGAGAGGAGTTGATGGCAATCAAGGCATGGCTAGAATTTCCTTTCTTGAGATTCTGATCTTTTGGCTTCTTTTTCTTGGCAGCTTCGGGGATGCAATCTCAAAGGTTGTTTTTCTGAAGTATTTGGGTCATTATATATATTTTTTTCTACATGCATGTAGATTTTGGATGGAATCCTTTATGAAAGTATGTGCATTTCTCCCCTTTTCTTCCCTTTCCACCTTTGGATGTGGAGGCATCGGTGAAGGGTTTGGAGTACCCTTCCTTGTTAGGATTTGAATGAGCTTTCCTTTTGTCTTTATCTTTATATTTATGATATTGATGGATTCCATCTTGAACAGTAAGTGCATGTGCCTTTGGGCCTTTGATTTTTCCCATGTTGATGAGCTTGGTTTGCTCTTGTGTCAAGGATTCGATAGATTCCTCAAGAGAAGGCATCTTCCAGGTGGATCCAGAGGTGAATTTGAATAAATGGAATGTGGATAAGAACACAAAGAATTCAGGACCAAGTTTGGACAGAATGGTGAGAACCATTTGTTTCTCCTCCTTATATTTATCAACCCCGCAAGCTTTGCGTTGCAACAGTAAATCCTTGAATTTTGTAAAGAAATCTTGGAGATTGTCGAAGATTTTTGGATGCAATGTGAGAAATTCCACCTCAAGCACGTGTCTCCTTATCTCATCCTGTTTTCCAAAGATCCCTTCCAAGGTGGTCTAGGATTCATTGGGGGTTTTACAGGAAGATATGTGAAAAAGGAGATCAAGAGAAATGAGACTGCAAATTGTTTTGAATGCTTCATCCATTCGATTTAGATACTTGGATTTTTCTATGGATGATGTCGGTTTTGTGTCTGTATTCAAGGTTAACCTGTACAATTCTCTAGTTTGAAGATGTATGATTATTCTCTCCTTCCATGAAAAGTAATTGTAAGGTGTAAGAATGAATTCTTTTGGGAATTCCATCTTTCTGGTGTCTTCAATATTTGGTACCTGCAATTTTTTTTTTGTTGTATCTTTGCTTAGAAGTCCGTCAGATCTGATACCATGTAAATGTGTTTAACCTACACATAATAGATCTAGTTAGAAAATACCACACACATTTGCAGAGGGAAATTGTAAAAGAAGAAGCAATAGAGAAAGAATGGAAGAATTCTCATTAACCATAATGAATAATGAATAATTTACACATGATATACTCTGTATAACTCAACCAATGCACACTAGAGGAGAAACCAATGTGCCATAGTGGTGGTCTATATTGATCTGGACACACACTAATCGTTACGGGAGTAAACTGCCACCTAGTCTAGTCTCTCAGGCATTTATGGGATTGAACTGCCACCTAGCCGAGTTAACTAGTCTACCAGTCTTCAGTTAACTGACTAAAACAAAGTGAAGTGAGGAAGAGATTAGGGAATCACGGGTAATGCACTAGTCTGGTGATGATACCAAGGCTAATGCACATTAGATGGTGATGATCCCAATTTTTCATGATGACTAAACCAATGCAGTATCTAGACTTCACTCAACTAGTCAAACTGAAGTGAAAACTTCAAAGAATATTCTCCCTAGAGGAATATTCTTCCTAAAATATAGGAGACTAGACAATGACTAATAATTACTAATAAACAAGGAAAAACCTTAGGAAAAATAAATCCTAGGTGTGTGTGTAGTAACTCCAACACACAAGATACACTGAAATAAAGTGAGGAAAGAGGGAAAACCTCATGGGAACCCCCCCCGCCCCCCTCAAGGTACAATGTATGTAAAAAGAATAACTACAGTTGCTAGGATACTCTATCATTTAGTCCAAGATGACTTCGCAGAGAATGGAACTTCTTCTCAGTGAAGGCCTTGGTGAAGATGTTTGTCGTCTGTTCTTCTAAGGACATAATTGTAGATCGATGATCCCCTCTTGTACTAAGTCTCGGATGTAGTGCATGTCGATTTCGATGTGATTCGTCCGTTGCCTCTGAACACGATCTCTGCAGAACTTTAGAGTGTTCTGGTTGTCATACCAGATGATGATTGGCCGATGAAACTAAATGCCCAACTCAGTGAGAAAATGTTGTATCCACATAGTTTGAATGGTTATGTTAACTACCCCTCTGTACTCTTCCTCAGATGAATAAAGAGAAATAGAAGCCCACTTCTTTCTCGACCAACAGATAAGCCCGGAACCAAGACTGAGTGAGTAACTAGATGTAGAATTGCGATCAATGCTATTGCCAACCCAGCCAGAATCAGTGAAACTAATGAGATCTAATGTAGAGTCTCCTGCATAATGAATCCCAAAGGTGATGGTTCCATTTACGTATCGAAGGGTATTCTTTGCAGCCTTCAAATGTAGTGCATGCGGCTCCTGCATGAACCTAAAAATTGCGTTGACTGCATAAAAGAGGTCTGGTTTGGAGTGTGTGAGATACAACAAGATCCCCACTAGCTATCTGTATAGTGTGTGGTCAACCAATGGAGTGTCACTGATATCCTCAAGTTTGACTCCTGATAGGAAAGGATTTGGAGCAGAATTGCAGTTTGTCATGTGAAATTTGTCAAGGAGATCTCATGCATAGGAGATCTTGTGCATACTTGGCTTGAGACAGTTTTATTCCTGATGCAGCCTAACTGATCTGATAACAAACCCATGTCCGTCATCAAAAACCTTTCATGTAGAATCCTTTTGATTGCAACAATCGCTGAAGTCGAGCAACCGGTGATCAACAAATCATCAACATACAAAACTAAGAGTAGAAGTGAATCATGTCAGATAGTTGGATTAGGTTGATGGATAGTTGGTATGGATTGTTGGTTGTCATTGATGTCAATCATTGGAGAGTGATATTGTAGATTGATGTCAACTTTGGGCTAACCCCTCTTAATTTTGGGGTGTTTCCCAGGTGGAATCTATTCCAAGTCATGTAAATGTATGAGGTGGCATGGGTTAAATATTTTGGCAAGGGGTGCATGTGATAACAGGGAAATGTATAGTCTTACCTATGGGTGCCTTTGTGGAGGGCGAGCTGCACCTTGTCATGAATGTGATTTTTTCCTAACCCATTCATTTACTTTTATTCTTAGCTTTATTTATTTTGATATTTTTCTCTTGTACTTCAAGAGAATAATTGAGGGCCACTGTCCTGGCTTGATGACTAGAGGTGACAACATTATCCACAAACATTTCACGAAAATGAGAAGGTTGTCTTGTGATGAGACCCCCTTTCTCTTGGCTATGCCACCAAGATCCACTACCCTGGTTTGGTGACCATATAGGTGGTAATTTCATTTCTCTACATGCCCATGGTCATAATAGGTCGGCTCGTGATGAGACCCCATATCCATCGACTAGTACCTTGAGTGTTTATGTTATCTTGTGGGTCCCCTTTTCTTACTGAGAAACTTTTCACTTCTTTCTCAGGGATCGCTAGGTGAAGCATCTTGAAGGTTTCAAAATTGGATTTTAACTCTTGCCATCTACTTTTACCCTCTAGGACTTTATCCCCTTCTTCCAATGAGGTAAGGTACAACCATTCCTAGTGTAGCCAATCCCAATTCCCAAACAATGATAGGGGAGATGGAAGGAATGAATATGGAAAGTGGTAAGTATGGGGGGAACGTACAATGAATTTTCAAAGATCCGCCTAGTAGAAACCCATCCTAAAGGGAAATCAACTTACTAGGGAACTGTGTCACCCTTCCAGGGATGAACGAGACAAAGAGCATAATTTCCAAGAAAACATCATGTAATGAAGAAGGATTCAATACTGCATGTTCAAGTGCTTCAAAAATTAGAGTGATACATACCATGATACCCAGACTCAATACCTCATGGAGAAAAACTCACTGCTACTTCAGGACTAGGCTGGTGTGATGGATACTACTAATGGTGATACGTGGACTACACTCAAGAAAACAGGGGCCTTCCGGGGCCATGCTTAAGTTTTTTGGCTCTTGGTACTCCATCTCTAGGACCCGTGGACCTCAAGATGTGATCTCCTTAGTTATCCCTAGTCTAGGGGATAACAATATTGGCGTTGACCACTACGGGATTACAAGTCCCAAACATATAAAACTCTTGAAGACACAAATTTTTGAAGCCACGAAGTGCAAATCCATAATCTCGAAATATTACTAGTCGTCCGATCTAATAGGATGACCATGATCATTAGATATAAATAAACGATCTAGAAAGTGACATGTGGAACCTTCCGAAAGGTGACACATGTCAAGGATCATTTGGAATATAAGGTATACAAAATTAACAAATCAAGGTGACACGTGGTAGCCACTCAACTAGTGCCACATCAACAAATACACATCAACATGCCACATCACTCTTGTATTACAGCCTCTGTGGATGTTTATATTCTCCTACTAGAAAACATTCCCAAAGCGTCGAAGGGAGAAGTCGCGAACTAATATTGGTCGTTGATATAAGATCCTCCAGGTTCTCTCATGACCATTATATCAAGCAAAGTGGAAGGATAGAGTAAGCATGAGATGTTAACTGACAACAAGCGGTCATTGTTGTGTTATGAATTGTTTGGTAGGTAAACCTCTGGAGGAATTGAGCTACTTGAGGTTTCTAGTAACCCGGAGTCCCATGGCGTCGAAGCCCCAAAGAAAGATCTAACTGTCCAGCGAGGAGTAAGATTCATGGTCGAGGTCCAAAAGTGCACAATGAGAAGGACACTAACAAGTTGCCTTGTTCGAAATGCGCCCAAAAAGAATCATGCTCGGTCATCGCCTAGGGTCACATGGTTCCCTTAGTGCTCAATTGATCCTATGCAATACAGAGAAGACAAACATGTTTAATTAAGTGCTTAAGAGTGGTCATATAGATTAAAAATAATTTTAGCATCACTCCTCATATGAGATTTATGCATAACCAATAGTTAAAAGGTTTAAAAACTCCTAGAGTTCCCTAATTATGGAAATTATCATTTAAAATAAAAAGGGAAAAGAGATATTTGTCAAAATAAAAGGTTAATAGAACTTAACATTAATTTTAATCAAAAGTTGTGATGTTTCATGTTCAAAAGATACAATGTTTCAACATTACATCCTTTGGAGGACTATATAATCAATGATTTATGATGGAAATAAAATGTCTCTGTAGTCCAGATTAAAAGATCAAAAGAAGAAGTGGAGTCCAAGATAGAAAATTGAAGATACTTATGCAGTGAGGGTGGAAGGGAGGAGCAAGGAAGGATTCTTATCCTTTACTAATTAAAGTGTGAAAATAAGAGAGTTGGTTCTTCCTAGGGTTGTTTCCCTAAAATAAGTGAGTTTTTTCTTCCTAGGGTTGTTTCCCTAAAATAAGGGAGTTGGTGCTTCCTAGGGTTGGTGCCCTAAAATAAGGGAGTTGGTGCTTCCTAGGGTTGGTGCCCTAAAAACAAGGGAGTCAGTGATTCCTAGGGTTGGTTCCCTGAAGAAGGGGATTTGTGTCTCTAAGATTTGGTTCTCTAAAGAGGATTGGTGTTTTCACTATCACAGATTATTCTTTATAAACTTTGTAATTCTTGATTTATATAATTGATTTTTTAAAGACAAGTCGATTGATGATCTATTGTGATAATTAAAATAACAAATTAATTACTAATTGTTTAAAAAGGTAATAATAATTCACCCCCCCTCTCATTATTTCCAACATTGTCAACCCAAATATGCACTTGATGTGTTAAAACTATACAAGATGAATGTCTATAAAACTTGTAAACAATTGTTTTGATCGAGCATTAAATTTACAAAGGAATATGATTCTCTGAAAATTGACACTAATTTTTTATAGGAAACTTGTTAGGAGTGTGGTGTATTTGACTCATAGTTGAATTGCTATTTAATTTTTGTTGGACACACTAATGTTACGAGGAAAACCTCTCTATGGCTAGGGGTAAACCACAACAGACAGAAATGACTGCAGAAATCAAATCTAATATCAGGTATGCTATATAAACAAATATGCTAGCAAGACAAGATAAAAGGCCTACCTTGTCCAGATGTTCGATGAAGTCCACTGTTAAGCACTTAACTCAAAGTAATGCACCTGCAACTTGTCCTAAAAAACCAAGAAATGTAAGCATATGGTGATAGTATATAATGTTAGCACATTCAATAACATAATCCATCAACATTCATAAAAAATACGCCCATGGAATAACAATTCAAATATTTGCAAGATATTAATTGGTTGATAAAAGAGTATTTCTATTAAAATATAATCAACAGAAGTGAATGAATTACAAAATTTTGTGCCGGAACGATTCGTAACTGAGAAAATAAGTCCCTTCCAGCTGGGCCTCCACCACTTCAATCCGCCACCAAAGGAAAGCTCATATAAGAGAGATAATGAGGTTCTCAATCAAGTAGGGAAGAGCTTGGGGGTTGAACAATGTGTTCAGACTTAAAAGGACAAAGGGATGTAGAATCAATATGAAGTGAATAATTTCTCCAGAGTAACTTTTCTCTCAAAGTTGAACTCTTCTCCTCTTTTCCATAGCTCATATTTGGCCCATTTGTAGCCTTCAAGTGGAACTGAAGGGTTGAGTCAGAACGTTTCCAGTATATGGAAGGTCAAGGATTATGGATCTTGTGACGCGACATGGAAACCTAACACCATTTTTTAATTTTGGGCACAAATCCCGATGTACGTGGGCTGTAGTGGTGAAACCTATGTATACACATGTTTTACTATAGGTAGGGTGCGCATATGTGGAAACATAATGTTTTTATCTCTGGGATTTGCAAAACGGGACTTCAAGTCTGCATAGGGAAGTGAAAAAAGGCCTTCTGTGCAAGTTTTCATAGGGTGAGGCAAATATTGTTATAATAGATTCCCCCTAATGTGTGAGGTCAGAGGAGTATCTGTGATGGCCGAAATACATTATAAGATCAAGAAGTGGAGTAATGGGGACCCAATTGGAAGAACTAGTTTCTCATGAGAATATTACAATCTGTACTAACTTTGCACACATGGATGCCAATTTGAATTACACTGTAGATCTATGTGAAGATATACCAAACAGTTGTCCATGTCCATGAATAGGTAATAAAAAGGTGGCTACATTCCAAAGGATGTCATAGTCACGAACAAGGTCCAATCAAACCAGTCTCAAAATCAATCTGAAGATATATGTATACAATGGAGTACAATTTGATCTCCCATTATCACTTAAGTCACATAGGTACTGGTCCAATGAAATCTAGCAACAACTTAGGGAAGCTATGACTATAAACTAATGTCTTCAAGTCTTCTACACAATCCTCCAAAGGTGCAAGTATACATCGTGTGAATCAAGGATTTGAGGTTGAACACAATGAGACTTTGTTTGATTACCGATCATTAAGGTATATCGTTAACAAATGCGAGACAACCTACCAATGATGAAAGTAGGTATCAAGGCATCGAGTACATTATTATAAGTGTGAATAAAGGTGTTGGGGTCAAACAATTGAAGAATCAATCGATCATGAGACATTTATGTATTCCCAACTGTCAATGGAGAGAGAATCTGCCAATAATGAATGCAAGCCTCTAGGTACTCATAGGACTCTAGGTCTTGTCTCTAGAATAGATGAGTTGGATTCGATGGAAGGAGACCCATTGAAAGGAAAGCATTAAGGAATATCTCATAATTCAACATGAGGTACAAAGGAGGAGCTTGATGATTTGGAGAAAATTGGATGAATAACATGTTCACGAACCAACGACCTTGTGCATCTTTCACGTATGCTAGATGCAAGCGGTACATGCAAAAAACCATTTGAATAGTAGCCAATAAGGAAGACTGCTGACAAAGATGAGAAAACCACCAATAGGGATAATGGAGTCCAAGACACTACATGAATACCAATGTGTGAATAGATTTCTTTCCATCGAACACAAGGGAAACCACCGAGTCAGCGACCAATGATGAAATGTTGACTGCTGGGTTCAAGGTTACCTACCAATGAGGAAATTAGGACCAGGGTGTGCAATAGGACTACATATTCATGTGATTCTGAGACACATTGAGGGTATGGCCGACATGAAAAGTCAATATTTCTGAGGAATGGCCGACACAGGTTGATAGACATCCTTTGAACAAGAGCACGAGGCATATGGAAGACTATGGTAACATATAATCAATGATGAAACTTTGATATGTAGGAGGCATCAATCAAAATTTCCATAGGGACTGGAAGAGTAACCATTCGGGGGAGTAAACTCTCTGTAATGAGCTCAGATTCCTAAAGTCATGCTAAACCCAAAATTTTGATGACAAGTGGAATAAAATATTTTGTGCTTTGTTCAAAGGCGACACGATTGCTTCCAATATAGGATAATATTCCCTTCCTGCCCATATTTTTTTGTTTTTTCATAGTCAAATGAATGCTATGATACAGAGGAGGAAACCAGTGTTGCAAGTAAGCAAAAATAGTTCCAGCAGTGGAACATACCTATGCTCAATGCAAGGAGGTGCATGCAAGAGATGGACACTTGGGGGAATGTTTCCTCCTGGGTATAGGGTGTCAAGCTGCAAAGGATATAAACAAGGCTCTACTTAGATGGTGATGAAAAATTATGAGGTGAGAGGATTATAACGCAAAAGTGAGAACCGACAATAGGCTCAATACTGCAAGTAAGGGCATGCGATGAAATTACAACTTAACGCCAAAAATGTCATTTTTATTAATCTTAGTCTACTTGGTTTGAAAAAGGGATAAACTTGCACCAAATAGACGTCCTTTCAAATCCAATTTATGAGTGTGAAAGAGATAAGTTCACTCGGAAATATTTTTTCTTTTTGAAACAAGTCGGAAAATATATTAAATCAAACTCACCACCTTTAAAATACAATTAATGAGTGTGAAAGAGACAAATTCACTCGACAATATTTTTTCTTTTTAGATGAGTTAGAAAAGAGCTTAAATCCAACTCGTTGGGGGTTTATAGGTGGTGTGTCATGGGGGAGGCCAAGGCTCCCATGCAAGATTTCTGTGAAAGGTCAGTAGCTTACAAATAGTTGACATAAGCTTGGGAAAACCCAAATCTCTCCAAGTTGAGGAGGATAAAGTGCTAGAAGAGGTTTCCTTCCTTATGGTATATCAGAGAATGTCTCTTACCTGAAAAGGTATGGGAGGAGGAATTTGATACCCCATAAGACCATCTGTTACACGTGATTTTGGTCACTCTGGTGATGTCTTAACAATGGTGTATTCAGGCTCCTAACAAGGACTTTTTGCCTGAGAAAAGTGGCCCTTGTCTCCTTCCAAAACCATATTTTTAAAGTGAGTTCGCAAGCTGCCTATGGCCTAGGGTGCGAGAATCCCTCATTCTCGCAGGCCACCTACACTCAGGGTGTGAACTTCTCGCAGTTTTCTCCATACATAGGGTGTGAACCTATTTTTAAGCTTGGAAAAGAGAAGAGGTCTCGAGGGTTCTAGAAGGGAATCTTCTAGAAAATGAGTTGGCATTCGTATGGTTGTCATTTTACTGACTTCTCACATTTGATGGGATCATCCTCATCCATGTAACCATCTCTCCTTCTCCTATATATTGAAAGGTTTCTCATAGAAAAGGTTAAGTAATATTAATTGAAGAATTGGTGAAAGAATTGCGTGAAGAACCCTACTTGGACGGAAGCTTGGAGACTCTAGTTGGTCTATCAAGAGGAATTGGATCTTCTCCATGCAAGTATAGAGAAAGTGTGTGTGTTGGAACCAAGGGTCACTGAAAGGAAGCTTGCAACATCAAGACAATCAGGTTGTATCTTCTACTTTCAATTAATATGATACAACGACATGTCCCTTTCCCATAAAGTCATTTTTACTTTATTGTGTAATTCCTTGATCATATGCATAAGTTGACATTGAATATACTTTTCTATCTTCACTTTGGTTGGTTTGTGTTGTCTTGGACTTGAATTCACGAGAGCACCGAAGTGAAGCAGAAACAACAAAGACCTAAGGAAGCGATATAAAGGTATGTCACTTATTCCTTCCTATTAGCAAATTCAATGATTACAACTTAGGGAAAGAGTCGTGTCCTGTCCTGTTTTGTTGTAGATCTAGGTAGATCTAGGGAGATTTGTTAGTGTCTGCACCTACTGATTAGTCCGATAACAAAAATGGTGACTCCACTGGGGATGCAACCCATTTTTTATTGGTTTTTGGTGGTTTTTCCTTGGCCGTTTGCTCTTACCTTACCATTTTTCATTTCTATCAATATCCGAGTCTTGAGGAGACCCTGACAGACTCTCTAGGTCCAGAAATTCCTTCAAAAATTTTGACATTTTTCCAAATTTTGCTCAGTTTCAGGCCTTCTCGCACTGAACCCTTCTGTAGCCTGCGAGAACCCCTAGAGTTTTCACCCTGTTGTTCAGTCCAGTGTGAACCTCTCACACTCTGTTTGTGGCTAGCCTGCGAGAATACTTCATTCTCGCATTGTACACCACTGCTAGCCTGCAAACCCATTTTGCAATTTTTTGGGTTAAGGATTTTTGTATTCTTAGATGCCCAGATTTGTATGTGTGTCTGAAAAGAACTTCTTGGGCCACTGATTGATTGTTTCTTGAATTTGGATTTTGTGAAGGATTATTCTTTGGAAATCAAAATCTCTTCTTGTTCATTTTTTCTCAACTGTTATCTCTTGACCTTTTCTTAACAAGGATATAATCTCTAATCCTGAAATCCGAGTGCTTGTTTGGGTGGAGTCGGTGATTAGTTTAAAAGTTGGGATTAATTGTCTTTCTCAATTTCTCATTACTTGGAAAATTGTTGCCCTCCTGCATTTGAAAAGACTACTCTTCTCTGCTTGTTATTTTTGTCTTCATTGAAAGATTTGTTTGGGTTTTGGTTGTATATTGCTTTTCATTAGTTGCTGGTTTTCCTTAGTCCCACCACTGATGTGTGGTTTCTATTAAAAATTAAAAAACATTTTTCTTTTTAAAAAGCAATTTTTTATTTCAAAAATATTGGCATTCAATTGTTGAAATAGAAGAAATAGAAAACTGGCATTGTTCGTGATTTGTTGATATTGCATTTTCAAAGAAGATTATATATCGTAGTTCAAGATTGTTCCAGAAAAATCCTCTTTCCCTCCTATAAATAGGATTCATTGAACAAAATTGATATTTTTCAATCCTATCTATGCATTGTTGGGTCAGAGTCTCACGCAACATCGGTTTCATTTCCGTCTCCTTTGAGTAACAACAACCTTTAATAATATTGTGCAAATTTTAAAATTTAACTAGTAACTCTTTTCTAGGACTCTATTACACCAACATTAGCTAGGCTAGAGCTTTGGAATAGGCAGAGAGACCCACTCTCCAAAGAACAAAACACACAATAGCATCTTGTGGTAAGGAGTGTCAAATTCCATTTGCAACATTTTGTCCTCGGAAGCCCTTCTCACACAAGGGTCAAAATCGAGGTCGCATTGATATTGACAGAGTTATTCACCCTGCTTTGTTGATATTGGTGTAGAGATTGCACGTATTACGGGGGTCACTTGAAGGTATACCCACAATGATGGGTGGAAGCCTCTCAAGATGATTTCGGGCTAGATAACCTGCCCTTGTGTGTGGATCGGATTGTTGACTGTCCCCCCAAGCTTTATTGTTGTTGGTGGTAACCTTAGTGGCCTATCTTCTTAGGGTCTTACACAAGGTGACTATGAAGAGGCAAGTCTTCACGGTACCTGGAATCAACATTGGACAAACTCACTCGGGCTCCTTGGAGGGTATACCCACAATTATGTGTGGGAGCTTGCACCAGGGCGTAAGTCCATTAAGTAGGTCGTCAATGTAACTTTTACACCCTAGCCCAGCCCCTTCTTTTCTCGTCGTTGTGACGTTGGATTTCATCACCAACTAGTGACTTAGGAATTAAAAGGTCTTGTTTTCTTGGTTTTGCTTCCTAGATTTTTTACTAGTGCATGATGTTTGTTTACCCAAGTTGACCATAGGATTTTCTTCGTAATTTTTAACTCGTTCACAATTGACCCTCCATGTCGTTCACGTAGAATGCAAGGCTTACCCCCAAAAAATCTGGAAGGTTCTCAACCCTTGCCTACCAACTCACTGGAGGGATCTCCTCAACAGAGTGAAGTCCAAGACGTCACCACTCAACAAGTGGAAATAACTGACTCTATAGAACAATTCCAAATTTCCAATTCTCGAGAGGACTTTCGACTTCACCTTGACTCCGAGAGATGTATTATGCGACTAAATTCTTCCGAAGAACTAGTTGTTCAGTCTTCTGGATCAACAAATGGACCTTTCCTAGGACCTGAGGTTCAAGATCCTTTTTCGGCTACCGAAATTTTTAGACGGGACCTCTTTGGCTCAGGAGCAAGTGTTGATATCACTGTCTCACTTGAGCTACCCGAAACATCTAATCTAGACGTAGTACCATTTACTACTGCTTATTATTTTCCTGGTACAGAAGCCCCGCGAGCCGACCACATCATGACTCTCCCTTTACAAATGGTCCATTACACAGATACTACGAGTATTCACACCAGGATTACCATGTCTAGCCAAGCCCCCATTGGCACACTGCTTTCACCTAGAGTCACCCCGACACTTCCACCTGGATACTGTGCGTTGAATGCCTCTATCCCCACTCCTACGCAAATCACATATGGAACTCTTGGTGGTCCCACTCCTTCTGGGCACTCTCCTTCCAGTTTCATTTCAACACTTCCTCCACCCCCTTTCAGAGGACCTTTTCCATCCTCTATCGGAGGCGCTGATCCTAGTGGCACCACTCCGTCGTTCACACCAAATTACCAGATTCTTGTTGGTGGACAATTTCACCAAGGAATCCCAACTTAACCCTCCCTTACAGGAAAAAACCCAATTGGAGCACAACCCCCGATTGGAGGTCAACCTCCACTGACCCCACCCTATGGACAAAACATACCTCTGTCCTTGGCCTAGTATTGGAACCATCTAATCCAACACAATCCTCAATTGACTGGGGGGAAATAGCCTCAAGCTACCTCCGTTATACCCCCTAGTATAGGCCAACCATATCCAGGTACGTCTAATCCTATTTGGGGCTCGAATGCTAAACCCCATGCCCTTGTTCAAGGGTACAACCCCATGAGTTACTTGCCTCCACAACAACCACCGAATCTGCCTGGATCCTCGCGTTATATGCAGACTGCTTATGGTCCCACTGGTTTTCCGACGGGACTCCCTCCCCAAAGTCACCAGTACTTGCATGTGAACAGACAGTTACCTTTCTTAGCCACCCTGGACCTCCTAGATCTATCAAGGATTTTAAATGATCCGATTCGTCACTCTCCCTAGTGGGCCACCATACCGTCCAAACTACCATCTGACATCCCTAAATTCGATGGCAAAGTGGGAGAGGACCCGAACAATCACATAATGACTTTTCACCTTTGGTGCTCATCCAACTCCTTAATGGATGACTCTATTCGTTTACGCCTTTTTCAACGAACTCTCACGGGTTCTGCTGTGAAGTGGTATATAGAATTACCATGAGGTTTCTTCACTGACTTCAACACCCTCGCTATGGCTTTCCTCACTCACTACCAGTTACCGATCCGCTATGAAACAGGGACCGAGATTTTGAGCTCTTTTAAACAAACCAAAGCTACTCATATCTCCAATCACATTCATGAATGGCGATGGAGACGACATCTCATCAAACTCGAACTTCCTGATCAGTTGCTGGCAGAGTGGTTCACGAAATAATTTGTGAACGACATAGGTCGTGACATCGCCATGGGTGGAGTTTTCATGGAAGAACAGGCCATTAGTCGTGCTCAATACCTTGACCTCGTTTACTCACAAACGGGTACTCTTTACGACTTACTCCCGGATGCACCTCGTCCTTCTACTTCTTCCACTTCAACTACTCCTTCTGCTTCTCATACGGCTGATGGTGTGATTGGAACTTTCCATGCCCAACCGGATTCCATCCAAACCTCTAGAAACAACCCCAAACCCATTTCTTCTAATGTTCAAAATTCTCCGTCTCCTACCCCTCCCATCGGCAAGACTTCTGAGGTAAATGCTGTTCAATCTACCCTTGCCAGTAAAAACAAATCCAGAAAGGGAAAGGGTAAGAATAAGGAGGAAAAAAATAATTCGCAAGCAAAGAGAAACAAAACACCACCTATTGACGATAGGGATAAGCGCAAACCCCGATACCCTTGTCTCATCTGTGGTGATGATCACTACACTAAGGATTGTCCATGATGAGCCGAGGTTACTAAGTTCCTTCAAGGGACCATGAAATTGCCCACTCCAGCTGTATTGTCACAACCCTTCCCTTCTCAACAACAGGCCCAATTGGTCATTCATGACCAACCATCCCCCTCCAATACATCCTATGTCTTAATGTGTACAGGTGATTCAAAGAAAAATGACATCACACTTACCACTCGAGCCAAATATTATTCCTCCTCTAAAGAGAAGGTTGATATTATACCTCCTTCATTGGTCCAACCATCTCCTATGACTCCACCTACCAATGGTCCTCTTCATCTCGAACGACTGAGCCTCGACACAATTCTTCGCCCTCCTCAAAAGGGTGTCATTCGAAAATCAGCTTTCAATCCTCATGCCCGTGTTGCCCAGAACTACAATATTGTTGAAGATCTTGCCCAAGCACCATCTACGATGTGAACCCTCGAAGTCCTTCAAAGTTGTCCTATACAACGAAAAACACTGTTGAAAGCTATTGGTGGAATTGACCCTACGGATACAAATTTAATAATTGTTGACTTGGAAGATCACATTCCAAGGTTACCCCCTCAACTTGCATTCCAAATACAAGTTATTTTCTCCGAAAAAAATATTTGTAGAACTGTTATCGATGAGGGTGCCTCGACATGTGTCATGTCTATTACCTGCTGGAAATCCATTGGCTCTCCCCCTTTGACTGAATCCCATAACACACTCAAAGCCTTTAATGGCTCTTATTTTAAGCCTTACAGTGTCCTCCCTTCGCTGCCAATTACGTTAGAAGGAAAAACGGTCCAAGTTGAAGTGGAAGTCTTTGACGCTCCTCTCGATTACAACCTTCTACTTGGCCGTAGCTAGATTGATTCCATGCGTGCAGTTGTGTCGACTCTTTTCTGTGTCGTTCATTTCCCTTACCAAGGAAAGGTCATTACTGTTGACCAATTAGCCTTCTTTAACTTGGATACGCGTACCGACAACATATCGTTCATTGCCAAACACCCCCCCCAGATACGAGAACGTCGGCATGGGTCTTCTTAAAGACTCCTTGTTAATGGGTACTTTCCCCATCCCACCACCTGATGTTCCACACCTGTCTGTCACCTCGATCAACATGATTTCCACCTATATTCATGGAACCCCTACATATCATGACCCATGGATGGTACCCGACCCCGACGATCATCTTCGTTACGGAGACAAAATGCCTTTGAATCTGGTCGAATCTGCCTATCAGGCCATTCAATCGGCGACCCCGTCTACCTCCTCTCTTGGTGATTTATCTCCAGATCCTTTCCGCATCATTTTTCCCATGGACAAGATGATTATGTTTGTTATGGAAGACACCCCCTGGGACGATGGACATCATCGTTCCATCCTCTTCCTGGAACAACACAACATCGAGAGCTACCAACGGATCTCGACCCCATCGACCGTTGTCATCATTTCCCCCATTCTCGAGTCTACACACGATGTATTTTTTGAAGGGAACTTAAGCAATATCTCACCCACCATTCCCCTTGACATATCCATAAAAGCTGGAATTGTCGAAAATGTGCATATCGGAGCTTCATGTTCCCCTGATGAAATCGTCACCTACAAGTCACTTTTCAAAGAATTTCGTGACGTCTTCGCCTGGAACTATGAAGAAATGTCGAGTATTGACCCCAACATTGTGATACATGAGATTAAGACATACCCAGACACTAAACCTGTCCGACAATGCCTTCGTCCGTTCCACCCATGTAAAGTGGCCACTATCAAGCTTAAAGTCGAGAAACTTCTCAAAGCCGGCTTTATTTACCCGGTGGCTCTCACTGACTGGGTTTCCAATATTGTCTCGATCGACAAGAAACAAGACACAATCCGCGTGTGCGTTGATTATAGGGATATTAACAAAGCATGTCCTAAAGACAACTTTCCTACCCCCTTCATCGACCCGATTTTTGACGATTGTGCTGGAAGTGAAATCTTCTCTCTGATGGATGGTTTCTCCAAATATAATCAAATCAATATTGTTCCCGAGGATCAACACAAAACCACTTTTATTTGTCGTTGGGGCACTTTTGCTTATCCGAAACTTCCTTCCGGTCTAAAAAACACTGGCACAACTTTTCACCGCGCTATGTCTTATGCCTTCCATGATATCAAGCACATCATGCAGCCATATCTCGATGACTTACCTACTCATTCCATGTACCTTGCCGATAGTCCAATACACCTCCGAGCCATTTTCCTCTGATGTTGGTTTTACCATATACACTTGAATCCTCACAAATGCATTTTCTGCATAGAACCCGACCGACTTCTAGACTTTATTATTTCATGTCAAGGGATCAGGGTAGATCCTTTGAAGGTCGAGGTGATTCTCAATCTCCCTCCTCCTTCTTCGCTTCGCTAGTTACAAATTTTGCAAGGGAAAGCAAAATTTCTTCGTCGTTTCATCCCGAACTACACTGAGCTAACTCTTGGATTTACGCGACTACTCAAAAAGGGGTCTGAGTTCGTATGGGATACAATTTCCAACAAAGCCTTCGAAGCTTTGAAACTGTCCTTGACACATACTCCGCTCCTCTTCCCACCGGATTACAGCCGTGATTATTTCATCTACCTCGTAGCCTCAGATTACACCATCGCTATGGTTCTCATCCAAGAGGATGATTCTCATGATGAACATGTCATCTATTACTTGATTCGAAGTCTAATGCCTATCGAAATCAAGTATTTACATGTTGAAAAACTGGCCTTGGCAGTCGTC
Organism: Picea engelmannii; assembly: GCA_009831015.1. NCBI lineage: Eukaryota > Viridiplantae > Streptophyta > Pinopsida > Pinales > Pinaceae > Picea > Picea engelmannii. Next base: position 357,225 of record ML787011.1, on the reverse strand, counting down.
CAAATAGTTCAACGTTTCCAGCACTATATCCTCTCTCACAAGACTACGGTAATTTCTAACTGCAACCCTATGCAACAAATCCTCACCCGTCAACTGCTAGGGGGAAAATACTCCAAATGGATCATGATACTCCAAGAGTTTGACTTAGAATTCGAATGCACTAAGTCCAAGAAATCCTTAGTGTTTTCCGAGTTGATATGCAACTTTCCCTACTCTGAGACGGAAAATGTAGCAGCCGATTCATTACCCGATGAATCCCTTTTCCTGATTAGTTTCGGTGATCTTTGGTACAGAGATATCATCATATATCTCCAAACCCAAACTTTCCAGCCCACTTTTTCTAGTACTGACCGCCGTCGAATATGCTACCAAGCCCGTCAATACATTATCCTCGGTGATACTCTTTATCATTGTGGGATTGACTCAGTTTTTCGTCGCTGCCTCACGTTTGATGAAGCAGAAAAATCCCTAAATGACTGCCATTCTGGAGCCTGTGGTGGTCATATGTCTGGGTATGCTACTGCTCGAAAGATATTGCGAGTTGGGTATTTTTGGCCTTCTTTATTTAACGATTGTATAATTTCCATCCAAAAATGCCACGCTTGCCATACCTACAACCATAAAATATGATCACATCCCGCTCCTCTTCACCCTGTGGTATCCATCGGTCCTTTTGCAAAATGGGGTATCGATTTCATGACATGTCACCCTCACTCAACCGGGGGGCATCGATACATTATTGTAGCTGTAGAATATTTTACGAAATGGGCCGAGGCGATGCCGACATTTGACAACACCGAAAAAACCACAACGTTAGTCATATTCAATCACATCACAAATCGTTTTGGTGTTCCTTAGGCTATCGTCAACGATCACGGTAGCCACTTTAGAAACTTCATGATGTCTGAACTCACTAAAAATTTGGTTCTTCGCCATGAAAACTCAACACCCTATTACCCACAAGCCAACGGCCAAGTCGAAGCAATTAACAAAGTCCTCATTACCATGCTTCGACGAATGATAGGGATTCACAAAATGAGTTGGCACACGATGTTTTGTTTCAGCATTGTGGGCTTACCGGACATCCATTAAGTCTACTACTGGGTTTACACCATTACGGTTAGTCTATGGTCTAGAATCCATCCTGTCGATTGAATGTGAGATACCCTCCCTAAAACTAGCCGTCGAACTCCTACCAAACACTTTTTCCGAAGAAGAAGATCTGTTGTATCTCATGTGATTAGATGAAACTTTTCACGACGCCACTCTAGTCATAGAAGCCCAAAAGAAACGCTTCAAATCCCAATACGACAAACATGTCAAGCCTCGCGTTTTCTCCGAAGGTGATCTGGTTCTTCTTTACGAACAAGATTGGGATATGCTAGGAGCGGGAAAATTTGAAGCTATGTGGCGAGGTCCTTACATCCTTAGATGAGTTTTGGATAAAGGAGCTTACGAGTTAGTATATTACGAAGGTATCCCTTTGAGTGAACCCAAAAATGGGTTGTATTTAAAGAAGTACTATGCCTAAGGTCACCTGTGCATGAGTACTTGTATTTTATTGTATCATACTTCTTGTGTGTTACTGTAGTATGCTTTTTCGTTATCTGGTCTCTGCCCTTATGTTACGTTGTGTTTGGTTTCCATATGTTGGAGTCTTCATTACCCCACATTGGCTTCGCTTATGGCGCTAGCCATAGTACTCAAAACCTTGCTTCTGCTGCTTGGGCAATTTACGCCCCTACAAACGAACTTATCACTCTACGAGGTGTGTGTCTCGGCCGTGCGACCAACAATATTGCAGAGTATAGAGCCATTATTGAATTGTTGATTGATGTTATTTTGCTCGGTATCCATCACTTAGTTGTACAACTCGATTCGCAACTAGTAGTACTACAGTTAAGTAATGTCTATGCTATTTGAAGTCCTACTTTATTACGGGTATATTTACGAATTCGCCTCTTGGAACATTATTTTGATTATATTCAGTATCAACATATTCCTAGATGTCTAAATACATTAACTAATGCATTAGCTAACTATGTATTAGACATACATTTGGGCCATTTATAAACCAATCACATCACATGTATCAAACAACACAAGATAAACCAGTAGAAGTTGTATATATGTATATAACGAGCAAAATTTTTTTACAAAACTTTTCTGTCAAGGACCAAAATCTCAAAATGAAGCTCATAGCTTCTACAAAATAGTGTCATGGGTGACGCTCATGATAAAACATGACTTCCCAGGCCACCCTATGAAGCAGTTGACCAATAGACTCTGACACGCCCACAGTATGGTGTTGATAATGCCAAGGGATCTCCCCGATAGTCATGTCTGGAATGTCAGCAGTCAACCCCTCCAAGTTTTTCTCCACTGATTCACATTCTTCAGCATCCCAATGTGCCACTGGAGCCGCCTCTCCTCATCGCTAAATAGGAGACGTGCCTAGAGGTTGATGTGGCCCCACATCTGTGTCATCAAAAAGAGATTTTTGATCTGTTCTTGAACAAACATAAAAACATGTTATATGATAAAAATCACAAAAACATTTAAAATAACAAAATGTGTACTTCCTACCTAGGTCACCCAACTGAGCATCCTCAGGTAGGGATAAATCCAGATCCCCTCAGAAGTCCAATCCGGCATAGGCGTAGTCATCAACCATCAACATCTGTGGCCGCAACCAGTCAAAGAATGAATCGTTGAATTTGATGATAGACCCAACTACATGTCGGGCCATGAGGTTGCACCATCTCAGCATCCTCAGAACCTGTGGGGCCGGTAAACCCCACTCAACCTGTAATCTCAGCAATGGAACCCTCTCAAGAAATATGGACACCAAAAGTGATATGAACCCAAACTTCTTCAAGTCGCCTTTTCTGCATTTTGTCAACTTCCTCTTCATACTGCAGAGAAATACATCCGACCAGTTGAAGACTCGTGGCTCTGTGCACTCTATGGCATATTGGAATTAGCTCTGGAGAGCCATGTGTGGAGCTGGTCTCCCAACCATGCATGCTATGGTGAACAAGATGGTTCGTAGGGTCAAATCTTGGACCCCCCAGATAGCCACCTTGTCTTTGATTCTTTCTGCCTCTGGAACGCAGTACTGGCGATAATACTCACTCATAGGGAGTCTGCCACCTCGGCTACTGGTCAAGCAAGAATGGTACCCATGCCATGATAACCTTGTTAGAAAGTAGATATCCTTGATATCTAGGGTCAAGGTGTGGACTCCCACGTGAAACAACTGCTGGTCCACATCCCACATATGAACCAGGTACTCCAATAACCTGATTTGGGCCCTCATGCCCGAAATCCAGAAGAATTTCAAAAGTCCACAGTCTTGAAGGGAAACAACGGTACCTGGGTCATTCTTGGAAATAGCATCATCTTACTCATGTTCTCTTTCTCACCACTCCAACATCGTGATGGAAAAATGCCTGCACAAGAACCATAAGAGAAGGGTCAGAAACTCATTTCAAACCTTGGCATATTTTTTATTGAGCAAAAATCAAAGTGAAATTTTATTTTTCAGCCCTCGTAGGTGCCCCTTTAGCACAGTGTGAGATTCTTGCAGGTTCCTTTGAGGCCACGTGCGAGAATCATGCATTCTCGCAGGTCCCGTATGACTAGCCTGCGAGAATGCCCGGGCATAAGTTTTGGCCCTAAAACCAACCCAAAACCTTGAAAATTGCCAATGAAATAAACAACTAAACCATGGAAAAGATAGGAGATCAAGAGCCTACCTCATTGACAAAGACGGTTCGCCAAATGGTCGCCTGTGCCTCCCACGATTGAGCAATGAAATTATAGGTAAAAAGAGTTGTTTTGGGCAAAGTTCTTGGTAAAATCACAATGAATATGGTAAAATCCATTTTACCCACATATATTTACTTTTTACCATTTTTTGGTTATTTTTATATTGTTTTGTCCATCAAACCTAATGCCTAATAGCCCTATGAGTGTGACTTTTTACAGATATAACGACTTTGAAGACCACACGAAAGAGTACAAATGTTTTTCTTTTTCGTCGCATGTACGATTGCTTTTTATAGTTTTTAGAAAAACTTCGAGCTCAGTCTTCGTTCGTTCTCGCGCTCGAAAATACATGAGAACGTAACTAAGTATACTTTTCCTCATCTTTTCATACTCGTTATGGTAACACAAAAATTATGAACACAAAGGAGTATCCTTTAAGCTCTTTTCACACTCCATAAAAACGAAATGATTGTTGAGCGACCTTGTTCTGTTCATGCTCGTAAAAGTATTTGAACAAAACATTCGATGGGCAATAGTTTATCACTTTTTCGGTCCTGTTGAACTATTTTATGAAAAAGGAACTGAGAAAGTTCTCTTTAAGTGTTTTTCAGACTCTCAAAACATGAAAAACCCTTGAGTTTTCTATCTTTGGACTCGTTAAACAAACATCGAAAGAACCGTAATGGAACCGAGACACTCCTTCCTAAGGTTCGTTAAACATACTCCAAGGGACTCATTCGAAGGATGAGCTTACATCAACAAGCATATGTTATCATCTTCAAGCTTGCGTAAAAATAAAGAGGTACTCGCCAGAAATGGCGGGGGAAAAATTTGGGAAAGGGATGTGTTTTCATATTCATATTTTTGGCAGTAAGTCTCGCTCTTGAACATGACACCCCCTATTCATTATCTGAAGATAGTTTGGGAGATCCATTTGTCTCTCATTTGACTTGCTACAAGGTCATATCCTGAGTTGTCTCTGAGTCAGTGCTGCCAAGTCCTTGGTCGTGTCATTCATATGTTCAAGAGAAGTTCATCCAAACCCTCTATTGAGTCGGCCATCTGCAGTTGTCCATTATTACTGTGTCGGCCTTCCCTGTGTCCGTCCCAACCTATATCATACTCTGTTTCACCTTCAAAATCTGTTACTCATTTCATGTCATTGATGGGGGATACATCAAGGCCCTCCTGTGATGAGTTTTATTCCGTCGACCCCATCTCATTAGCCAAAAACAAGACTTAGAAATTATTTGGTACCTTGGAACTTGCATGCCTCAATGGCAGGTTTCCTCGCTTTCAACAATGGGTTTTCATTATTGACCCCTAATCAGGAGATTCCATCGAATGTTCGACCTCAACTCATTTATTCACATTCAGTGGATTGTACTAGTGGACCTTGGGAGTCATTGACATTAATGGTGATTTCCCTTGCACTTGTTAACGGTATCATCATTGACCGGTAATCAAGTGGTTTCTACCATGTTTGACTTTAGCACATGTAATCACATGGTTAGATTCATACTTTCAGGTAATGGGATTGAAGATCCTGGGTCTCATCTTTTTTATCCAAGCTACAATGGAATATGTATAATTTGTAGACACATAGATCCACTTTGTATGTCACGTGGCTATGTCATCCTAATTTGAGTCTTCTCGCATAGATCCACAGTGTATCCCTGGTGGCTATGCAGTATTTCTGACAACATGGATCCACGGTGTATGATTGGCCTACGTTCATGATGTCATCCGTCTGTGATCTGAGTATGACAATGCCTACCTTAGAACTGGTATTATATTCTGCAGATGCTTGGTTGTTTGCAGGTTTTCGATTAGGTGCACTCCTGATTTCTGACACACACACGCAAATTACAAAGTATTTCGGCTGTCACAGATTCCGGCCTCATACTTTGGGGGGCATTCTATTACACGTGATTTTGGTCACTCTGGTGATGTCTTAACAATGGTGTATTCAGGCTCCTAACAAGGACTTTTTGCCTGAGAAAAGTGGCCCTTGTCTCCTTCCAAAAACATATTTTTAAAGTGAGTTCACAGGCTGCCTATGCCCTAGGGTGCGAGAATCCCTCATTCTCGCAAGCCACCTACACTTAGGGTGTGAACTTCTCGCAGTTTTCTCCATACACAAAGTGCAAACCTAGTTTTAAGCTTGGAAAGGAGAAGATATCTCGAGGGTTCTAGAAGGGAATATTCTAGAAAATGAGTTGGCATTCGTATGGTTGTCATTTTACTAACTTCTCAGATTTGATGGGATCATCCTCATCCATGTAACCATCTCTCCTTCTCCTATATATTGAAAGGTTTCTCATGGAAAAGGTTAAGCAAGATTAATTGAAGAATTGGTGAAAGAATTGCGTGAAGAACCCTGATTGGACAGAAGCTTGGAGACTCTAGTTGGTCTATCAAGAGGAATTGGATCTTCTCCATGAAAGTATAGAGCAAGTGTGTGTGTTGGAACCAAGGGTCACTGAAAGGAAGCTTGCAACATGAAGGCGATCAGGTTGTATCTTCTACTTTCAATTAATATGATACAATGACATGTCCCTTTCCCATGAAGTCATTCTTACTTTATTGTGTAATTCCTTGATCATATGCATAAGTTGAAATTGAATATACTTTGCTATCTTCACTTTGGTCGGTTTGTGTTGTCTTGGACTTGACTTCATTAGAGCACCGAAGCGAAGCGGGAACAACAGAGACCTAAGGAAGCGATATAAAGGTATGTCACTTATTCCTTCCTATTAACATATTCAATGATTACAACTTAGGGAAATAGTCATGTTCTGTCCTGTTTTGTTCTAGATCCAAGTGGATCTAGGGAGATCTGTTAGTGTCTGCACCTACCGATTAATCCGATAACTAAAAAGTGTCTCTCTTGAACATGACACCCCCTATTCATTATCTAAAGTCGGTTTGGTAAATCCATTTGTCTCTCATTCGACTTGCTACAAGGTCATATCTTGATTCGTCTCTGAGTCAGTGCTGCCAAGTCCTTGGTTGTGTCATTCATATGTTCAAGAGAAGTTCATCCAAACCATCCATTGAGTCGGCCATCTACAGTTGTCCATTCTTACTGTGTCGGCCTTCCCTGTGTCCATCCCAACCTATATCATACTCTGTTTCACCTTCAAAATATGTTACTCATCTCATGTCATTGATGGGGGATACATCAAGGCCCTCCTGTGACGAGTTTTGTTCTGTCGACTCCAACTCATTATCTGGAAACAAGAATTAGAAATTATTTGGTACCTTGGAACTTGCATGCCTCAATGGCAGGTTTCATCGCTTTCGATAGTGGGTTTTCATTATTGACCCCTGATCAGGAGATTCTGTCTGATATTTGACCTCAACTCATTTATTCACATTCAGTGGATTGTACTAGTGTACCTTGGGAGTCATTGACATTAATGATGATTTCCCTCGCACTTGTTAACGATATCATCATTGACCGATAATCAAGTGGTTTCTACCATGTTTGACTTCAACACATGTAATCACATGGTTAGATTCGTACTTTCAGATAATGAGATTGAAGACCCTGGGTCTCTTCTTTTTGATTTAGGCTGCGATGGAATATGTATAATTTCCAGACACATAGATCCACTTTGTATGTCACGTGGCTATGTCGTCCTAATTTGAGTCTTCTCGCATAGATCCATAGTGTATTCCTGGTGGCTATGTAGTATTTCTGATGGCATGGATCCACGATGTATGATTGGCCTACGTTCATGATGTCATCCATCTATGATCTGAGTATGGGAATGCCTACCTCAGAACTGGTATTATATTCTTTAGATGCTTGGTTGTTTGCAGGTTTCCGATTAGGTGCACTCCTGGTTTCTGACACACACACGCAGTTTACAAAGTATTTTGACTATCGTAGATTCCGACCTCATACTTTGGGGGGCATTCTGTTACACGTGATTTTGGTCACTCTTGTGATGTCTTAACAATGGTGTATTCAGGCTCCTAACAAGGACTTTTTTCCTGAGAAAAGTGGCCCTTGTTTCCTTCCAAAAATATATTTTTAAAGTGAGTTCGTAGGTTTCCTATGGCCTAGGGTGCGAGAATCCCTCATTCTCGTAGGCCACCTACACTTAGGGTGCACAATTCTCACAGTTTTCTCCATACACAGGGTGCGAACATGTTTTTAAGCTTGGAAAGGAGAAGAGGTCTCGAGGGTTCTAGAAGGGAATCTTCTAGAAAATGAGTTGGCATTCGTATGGTTGTCGTTTTACTAACTTCTCAGATTTGATGGGATCATCCTCATCCATGTAACCATCTCTTCTTCTCCTATATATTGAAAGGTTTCTCATGTAAATTTTTAAGCAAGATTAATTGAAGAATTGTGTGAAGAACCCTGCTTGGACAGAAGCTTGGAGACTCTAGTTAGTCTATCAAGAGGAATTGGATCTTCTTCATGCAAGTACAGAGAAAGTGTGTGTGTTGGAACCAAGGGTCACTAAAATGAATCTTGCAACATCAAGGTGATCAGGTTGTATCTTCTACTTTCAATTAATATGATACAACGACATGTCCCTTTCCCATAAAGTCATTCTTACTTTATTGTCTAATTCCTTGATCATATGCATAAGTTGACATTGAATATACTTTGTTATCTTCACTTTGGTTGGTTTGTGCTATCTTGGAATTGACTTCATGAGAGCACTGAAGCGAAGCGAAAACAACAGATACCTAAGGAAGTGATATAAAGGTATGTCACTTATTTCTTCCTAGTAGCAGATTCAATGATTAAAACTTAGGGAAAGAGTCATGTCCAGTCCTATTTTATTCTAGATCCAGGTGGATCTAGGGGGATCTGTTAGTGTCCGCACCTACCGATTAGTCTGATAACACCATCCCAGTCAAAGGAAACTTCTCCAAGACTTGGAGGGAGAGTACTCAGGGAGAGTAAAACTCTCTCTTGTTCAGAAGGTGCAGGACTAGAGATACTAAGGACATGGTATATAAGGTATAGAACTAGAACTAGAAGAGTGGAATCGACCAAAAATTGCATCGGTGTGACCACCTCTTCAACCATTAGTTGAATAGGATGTGAGACAACAAGGTCAAGAGATTCATCACCCCCAAAAATAGGAGTGGTGTTGGTTGAGGATTGCATAGAAACGACCGCTCGTTGAACAAGATGCGAGACAAGAAGGTCAAGAGATGCATCAGCCCATAAAGGAATATGGGTGTCAGCCAAAGATTGCATCGACATGACAAATGTATCAACCAAAGAAGGTTGGGAAGCCAAATAAAACTCATAATCCGAAGGGCCCCTAGGAAAGGACCATGCTTCTGGTACCACAACAGTAGCAGGGAACAAACAAGTAAGGTGATATATTTCACAAATCTTACAAAGGAACTTGGGATTATGTCTTACATGTCTAGGATTCTCAATTGTATGAATTCCCCCAGCATGACTTGCAGTGGCTGGTGACAAATCTCCAACATGTCTAGCATAGGTAGGTGATGAAAGTACAATGTGACTAGCAATGACTAGACTTGTGCCCCCAACATGACTTTCAGTGGCTAGTTGCTAGTCTTCAACATGACTTGCAGAGGTTGTTGACCAATCTCCAACATGACTAGCAAAGGTTGGTGTTATAATTCCATTATGACCTACAATTACTAGACTTGTGGTGGTGGTGGGTTGTGGCATTTGAGAACAAGGTTTCAGGAAGTATTGGTTTTGGGAAATTGTAGGCCAAGAAGGGTTCTGGTATACACCATGGCCCTATTCGACATGATAGTATCCTCCTCCATACTGATTCATAAAGGGGTGTAAGGGCATCGATAATGAGGAAGCCGCTTGTGAAGAGAAAGAAACATGACAAGGGTTACTCATGTGAGGATATATGTTGCCCCCAGACGAAGGAAATTCGTGAAGGGGGTTTCCCATACTATAAAAACAACCCCCCCTGGGTGAAACACCAAAGGACAGATGAAGTTCTTCCATGGGAAAATCATTCGTAGGAACCGACATAGCGGAAGAAGGATAGGTGGACGGAGTGTAATAAGTAGAATGACCGCCCATTTAAGCACTTCGTCTTGGAAAAATGGATTCGTAGGAAGGAAGATTCCAACCTCCTACCATAAGATTTTTTTGAGGGACATGGATCCTATCAAATGAAGATGTATACAATAGAGCCATTGTGCCCCCAGATCCAAAACTAGGATTCATATAGGCAGGTGAGGGAGAGGATGGAAAGGGTGAAGGCATGTTTGGAATACCAAGAGGAAAATGATTAGAGACCCAAGGCATTGACTGAGTATCATAATTTTGCATACCATTATGAAACGCGAATGTATTAGTCCCCATGAAATGAGTGAATGTCATGGGGGAGGTAGCCATAAATGAGGGAGTCAAAGGAACTCCACTATCCATGATAATGACAACTCAAGGCATGGTATAAAATCCCAAGGTCAACTAATAATCAAAGAGAATACCAAAATAAAATCAAAAGGCCAATATGCACACAAACATGATAAAGTGGATGAAAATGGGCCTCCTTCCTGAAAGTAGCTATGCCTCACCCAAGAGGGGCTTGAGACTCCCTGCTAAAGATCAGAGGTATCAGAATTAGTTATAAGGGCCTCGTGGGCTTAACAATCAGTCAGTCAGATCCCCCCAGAGAGGTAATCCTCCATAAAGGTTGCATGTTGTCTGACCCTTATCTGACCTAGGGTACCTTTAGAATAACCCCTGCAAGTAACCCATGTGGTACCTAAGTTAAGAAACTAAGTGTTATCACTGAAATTTCATCCGCAACACTGTACGGAAATTATTATAGAAATACAACAATGCCAAACAACTATTAGTTCACATGCAACATCAAAATGAATTTCCAAGAGGCAAACACTATACAATTGGGAAAAAATTGACATGTGCCATCTCACTAAAGGAAGCACGCACACAATGCGTGGGGCAAAGAAGCCCATGGAACTCACAATGCGCCATATGCACGATCGTGTACGAGAAAAGTTGCGCACTCATGTGAACTATGCATTTATGGTTCTTGTCGGCCCCTCAACCACTTATGGACCAGCTCCCACCTTGATTTGAACCTCAAATCTGTGTTGAATCTGAATGGGGAGTTGGTCAAGGAACAAAGGGTTCCCTAAGGGCCCCTTTTTCACACCAAGAACAAGTTGAATATTTCCTTGAAGACATGCTATAAATGGAGGCCATGGGTGCACTAAGAAATTAAGATTTTCATAGTATTTTTATGTTGCCTCAATCCTCCCTTGAGAATCCTCTTTTCTCCTTGGAGAATTCTAGCAACATTCCAATAGGCCATTCCACTTACCTCTTGAGGGAATAGGCATTGATTTCTTCATCATTTGCTTTCTTTTCTACCATTGTAAGAAGAGCTCTCCATTAGGGAACTTAAGATCCCTCCCAAGGAGGAAGAGGGGACTCATAAGTCCTCATTTCTCTATGGTGCTTTTCCAACTAATATAGTTATCCATTGGTGGCATAATCTTGGTCATTGGTTGATTGTTTTTGGTTCAAAGTTTCTTATTCATTCTAGTTTTATTTCCTTACTTTTTTTTAGTTTGTTTAGTTGTTTATTTCACTTGATAGGATTGTTTAACTCATGCACTAACCTCTTTCTTGTCTAGCAGGCCCAACTGGACATGCAAGTGCCCTTGTTTTTCTCACCCAAGTGACAAATCCTGAAACCGCGAAAGCACCGCCTCTCATAGAGGTAAGGGTACTAGAAAGATCCCCATAAATATATATGACGCTAAGAAGGTATCGGGGGGATATCCCTTCAACCAACCTCACACAACTTTGTGTTTAACTCCTGTGTAAGTGGAGATTCTTGATATTACTGATTATAGAATGGATTTCTCCACTCACTTAGTCAGACACATATGTTGATTTAATAGCCTTGGAGAAGTTTACTCACAAAATCCTATTCCAAGGCTCTAAATCCTAAGCTAGTTTGTGCACCCTAGAAAATAAAATCGTTACTAATCAATTTTAAATTATAACTTTACTTTTAGTGGCCTTGCTTACTCAAAAAGGTGTGGTCGTGAAACTAATGATGTTATGACTCAAAAAGTAAAATAAATGAATATGAATACAATGCAAAGTCCTTAATTCAATTTCCAATAAATGATATGCTTTTCAAAATCCAATTCTCAATTTAGTTCTATAATTCCAAATAAGATGCACTATTTATTTACATGTATTAAAGTCAATGACAAGGACTCAAAAGGTCAAATGCCAACAATGTAAAATGTGTAATATTTTTGTATTTTCAATATAAAATAAATGAAAATGTAAGGACTGAACAACAACTTGATATAAAAACTCTATTGTATGTAAACAAAGGAAAAACAAGTAGGATATTAAGAAGAAAACACCCAGCCAAAGATGAAAGGATAATCAAATGAAAAGGATGACGAGAAAGGCACCGCCCAAAAATTCAACCAAAGAAAGGTTTCATGTCCTTCCACAAACACTTAAGAGTCATAACAGAGACCCAACAAGACTCAACAATCATCAAAAACTACCCAACAACCATCAAACCAAACAACAAAGAAACAAAGGGTGATGTACACGACTATTCAGGGGAAAAGCACATATATACGCTTCTTGCAGAAGGACAACACACGTATGTATGCGACTATCAGGAAAAAAACCCATGTATATGTGTCAAAACACAGCAAAGCTAAGGAGAATGATAATAAAATCAGACTCAGAATGAACAAAGGATGTCAAGCAGTCATACGACAAGAAACTCATTATAAACAAGAGCAATCTAAGGAGAAAAACACTCCAAACCCTGAAAAGAAGATTCTATCGCTAGTATGGTCGCCAATTATGTTACGGGGAAAATCTCTCTATGGCTAGGGGTAAACCAAAAAATATGGAAATGACTGCAGAAATCAACTCTAATATCAAGTATGCTATATAAACAAATATGGTAGAAAAACAAGATAAAAGGCCTACCTCGTCCAGACGTTCGATGAAGTCCACCATTGAAAACTTGACTCAAAGTAATACACCTGCAACTTGTCCTCAAGAACCAAGAAACACAAGCATATGGTGATAATATATAATGTTAGCACATTCAATAGCATAATCCATCAACATTCATAAACATATGCCCATGGAATAACAATTCAAATATTTGCAAGATATTAATTTGATGAGAAAAGAGTATTTCTGTTAATATGTAATCCGTAGAAGTGAATGAATTACAAACTTCCGTGACGACATGGTTCAAAATTGAGAAACTAAGTCCCTTCCAGTTGGGCCTCCACCACCGCAATCCTCCACCAAAGGAAAGATCATATAAGAGAGACAATGAGGTTCTCAATCAATTAGGGAAGAGATTGGGGGTTGAACAATGTGTTCAGACTTAAAAGGACAAAGGGATGCAGACTCAATATGAAGTGAATAATTTCTCCAGAGTAACTTTTCTCTCAAAGTTGAATTCTTCTCCTCTTTTCCATAGCTTGGATTTGGCACATTTGTAGCCTTCAAGTGGAACCGATAGGTCGATTCAAAACGTTTCCAGTATATGGAAGGTCAAGGATCATGGATCTCGTGACGTGACATGGAAACCTGACACAATTTTTCAATTTTGGGCACAAATCCTAATGTACGTGGGTTGTAGTGGTGCAACCTATGTATACACATGTTGTACTATAGGTAGGGCACGTATATGTGGAAAAATAATGTTTTTAGCTCTGTACTTGCAAAAAGGGACTTCAAGTCTGCATATGGAAATGGAAAAAGGCCTTATGTGCAAGTTTGCATAGGGTGAGGCAAACTTGCTATAACAACTGACCACACTGAGAGGGGGATGTGAATCAATGTAGGACTCTTTTTACACTTCTTTCAAAACTTTAGTTAGCAACCACTTCAAACATATTATTCATTCATACTTAGCTACTTGCATGTATCAACAACATTCATCAATAATAGAGAACTATAAACCATCACCATAATAAACACAAAGAACACCATATATATGTGTAATATTTTTGTATTATGTTAAATAAGAATACAATCTTTGGGGTTTATCAACACCAATTGAAAAGAGCACCAACTCCAAGAGAGTACCAACTCTCAATACAAGACCCATCTTGCATATCTCAGCACCAACTGAGATGTGAGGAATCCAACCCTCAAGTACAAGACCTAACTTGTAGATAGAAAATGTCAAATAGTACCAACAATATTCAAATATTTTCACAGATACACAACCTGTGTATCTGCAACACATGATTATTCATGCCCTTTGTAACTGCAACCCATGGATGTTTGCGTCCATGTGTACTACAACTCATGGACTTCTTCATACCTTCCCAAATTCACTGTCATTATATCATTTTCTTTGTCTGTTCCATTGTCTCAGTCTCTGTCATTGTCTAGTCCTTATGTCTCTTCTCATAAATCACTGATCATAAACAACATGTTCCATACCATACATCAAGTGTATACCAATATACATGCATCTATAATGAATGAAGAGATACATCAACAATGAATCATGTACTAGAGCATCAACCATTTACAACCTGTTCCATATACCATGTCATCATATCTGTACAATACATAAGAATGTTTCTCATTTAGCCAACCATCCAACATATACCATATCAAACCATGCCAAGTATTCCTCAATCATACATCATACCATAAGAAGAAGTAACCATACCAATAACACTCATACCTGCACCAACAATGTTCTTCAACAGATCTACAATAGATACCATACTTCCAAGAGAGCATATTCCAAATATTACCAAGTCATGCCTCAAGCATTTTCCACAACCTCATAAGGATATGGAATTACCTTTGCATACTGTAATTGATCTAATTCCCTAGATCTTAGAACAACAGACCAACCTCATCCTCAACAACCTGTACAAAACATCACTTCTTGCACAAACCTTCTACATATCTGTGTTTTTCCCTTCTACATCTCCCAAGTATCTGTGATTTACTCTTTTGTAGCCTGCGTACATCTGTGCCTTAATTGCACTGCAACTCGCATATATATAAGATATTATGGTTTCTTAAGTTTAATGCAGCTCCGAGACTTTTCCCTCGACTTCCTTTGCAACTTCAATCTACACTTCCTCAGATTTGTCAATGTATACCTACAAATACTCTTACACAAAATAGATATTCAATTATGTTCAATATGTATATTGATTCCTCATAATAGGAGTCCCTTGATCTCTTATTTATACTTGCCAAGTTCCTTCCTCTAGAATTCATCTTCTAATTGTTTTACCCAACTTCCTTCTTTTAGGGATAACCCATTTCTAACCACTTGTCCACTTACAACCACTTTATCCACAAATAGTAAATTCACCACTTCTAGTTGCAACTACTTTATTTTTTATTATTTTCCTTTGCAACAACTTAACCCATGATTAAATCCTAGTTATAGCCACTTTTACTAGTCAACTTCTTCTAGGAGATTCAAGAATAATTTGACTTTTTTGAACTTCTTTAATTCTTTGACCTTCTAGGGGCTTCTAGATAATTCATGAGGGTTCTCCAACTTCACAAGCCCATATCTCCCTAACTGTGAGGATCCATGTGACGTACCACACATCATTGAAAATAGTATGACATGTACTATCCATCTAGAATAGTCTCACCTACAAATTCACTAATCTTCATTACATTATTCCTCAACCAGACTTTGGTTCCTTAACCACACCTAGGGCTACTCTGATGATAATAAGAGGGGGGTGAATCAGTATCAAGTACATTTTTTTTTTCTTTCAACTTATACTTCAACTAGATTGTATATTCAATTATATCCAATGAGCAATGAACACTAGTATAAGAGTTACACCAATACACCACAATACACCATGCACAATATATGAGAAATAACCAATAGTTATTGTTCAATGGAAGTAATGACTTCCAAAGGTAGCTACAACTTCCAAATATAAAGGGAGGGATAAAAATCCAAAAGGAAAATACAATCCTCCAATATTAAGAGAGAGTTGACCTCTCCATCCTTGCCCCTTCCTTCCACCCAAGAATATATGAGAGATAATAAAACTTTACATCAAATTATCACCATCAACCAACCATCACATATAACCTTATAATTCTTCTTGAAACTTCTTCAACTTCTACAATTATTCACTTCTTAGAATACTTTTATCCTGTAGATAATATAACTCAATGTAGTCTCTGAAACTCCTCCAAGTTTCACTCCTTGAATCCTCCCAGAAAAGGAATTATAGAGAAAATGGTAGACCTTATTCAATTATGGTTTATTCAGAAGAGCGAACTTGTACAACATGCCCCACGCTCAATATTTAACATAAGATTATGAATTTTGTACACAAGAAACTACAACCCGTACTCTTTCCAATGAAATTGGTCTCACTTCATTTGGATTCTCTATGAAGAAGTTGTGACTATTTTACCCGGAACACTTGTTTATGACTAGCTTAGAACAAATCACCAAAAGACTTCATCCTCCCTTAAACTTTGGCCTTCTTTACTTCATATTTCCTCTGAAATTTGAATTATATATCCTTGTTCATTAACAAACTTGTGTGTGTAAAATGAATGTATAATGATATTTATTTATACCCTTTATGTCACTTCCTTTTAACATTAGGGCCGACATGTAGTTTTTGCTTCATTTTACATTGTTATCTTCAAAAATTCATTTCTCCTCAATCATGAGGATCCACGTGACATGCCACATACCACTAGAAGTGGCATGAATTATAATATCCATACATGGGTGTTTTATCTACATTTGTAATTTCCTTCATGTCTATCTACTTCGATCAACTGTTGGGTCCAAGAGCCAATGGCTAGGGTTGAAATCAATGATAACAACCAATCTTCCAACAATCTCCCCCTTTGTCATTGATGGCAACACTCATACTTCCCCTGTCATCATGATTCCAATTTCTCTCCCCCTTTGACATCAATGAAAAAGGGTGGGGATGCTCCCCCTGAGTTCAATGGCATAAGGTGACCTTCTTCTTTGGGGCTGCTCCCCCTGAACATGTGGCACTCAATGATACTTCATCCTTATTTTTGGTCTTTGGGACTTTTTCTTCCTTGGAATCCTTTTGTGTGGCTTCTATATTCTCTCTCTTCTTCATGTCTAGGATGCATATGTTGTTTTGTCTTCTTGTTGAAGTTGCAACCAATATTCCTGAGTTGTTTTCTCTATTTTTACATTTTTGGGAGTCAAACATAAGAGTCTATCCTTGATCACATATTTTGCTGACACTAAGGAGCTTATGCTTCATATTTTCAACCAATAGGATTTTTACTTCTTTTACATTTTCACTTCCAAGCTTTACAGTGCCTTTTCCAAGTATTTTGGTAGATGAGTCATCTCCAAATGAAACATTTCCACCCTTTTTCTTCAAGATGGAAAATTTGCTTTGATCTCCATTCATATGAGATGAGAACCCATTGTCTATGAACCATTCATATTCTTCTTTTCATTCTTTAGCGACCAATGTTATTCGACAATTTTCATTGTGTGGAATTTCTTTCCTTTTCCATGTTGTAGTTGGTATAGGGACATTTGGCATATGATTATCTTCCTTCATCTCTCTGCAATATCGTGTTTTGTGACCAAGATTATTGCACTTGTAGCATAAAATATTTTGATCCATTAATA
The DNA here is from genome assembly GCA_009831015.1 of Picea engelmannii. Classification (NCBI taxonomy): domain Eukaryota; kingdom Viridiplantae; phylum Streptophyta; class Pinopsida; order Pinales; family Pinaceae; genus Picea; species Picea engelmannii. The sequence continues at coordinate 339,784 of ML787011.1, read as the reverse complement.
GGTCAAATGGATTATAATTTCTATTGACAGGTCTACGAACATTTTCATATCTACTATTTGCATCATTCATGTAGCTTGCGTAGTTATACCTTTCATTGATTCTACAATTGATTGCCTTGTGTCCAAAATTTCCACAAGTATAACAATGTCCAAGAAAGAAATTTTGATACCTGGGAGTAAGTGATACTCTTTGTGGTGTGGTCCATCTGGGTTTATGATCTATTCTTCTTTAGTTTCCTTCATAATGATTTATTTCATACCTAATGGTAGAGGATCTTCTTGATATCTCATTCCTTCTAAATTCTAGTCTTCTATATTATTGTTCAACTTTCTCTAGAGTGTTGGTTTCATCCTTTTCATATTCCTTCTCTTGTTTTGTTGTCTTCAAACTGTCTTTGTATCCTAGTCCCATCTTGTCGTTTGGATATCTTTGACTGCTAAAAATATCATCTAATTTTTCAGTTCTTTTTTCGAACTTCTTCAACTTTTCTATTGTCAATAGTAGCTCCCCTTTTGTGTGATCCAATTTTGCTTTCAATTTCTCATAATATTCTAATTGTTCCTTCAAGCTACCAATGGTATTTTCAAGTCTGTAATTCTCTTATTCACAACTACTCAATTCACCTTTTAGTATTGTGTTTGTGTTTCTAAGATTGTTATTTTCAGTTTCAACATGCTTCAACTTTTCAAGATTCTCATCTTTTTCTTCACTCTCTGCGTTGTCTTTATATCCCCAAAATGAATCAAGGTTGGTTTCTTCATCTGAATCTTCTTTAGAAATGATTTATTCTTCTTTAGAAATCTTTTTATCATCATCCTTGGTTTCTTGGGTTATGAAGAGGACTTATCCTCCATCATTATCTTCTTCATCACTCTCATCTGAGGAGATGTCATCATCCTTGGAGTAGAAGCTCTTTTTATTGTTGAGACTTCTCTTTTTATAGTATCAATTTTCAACATTATGTCCTATTCTACCACAGTTAAGCATTTGAGAGGAGATTTACCTTTGTATCTTCGAGTTCCCTTCTGAAACCTTCTTACGAAATTTGTTATTTCTTCATCAAGGTTGTTATCCTTGTCTTTTTCCTTCTTTATGGATTTAAAGGTTGCTTCATTGTTTGGCTGGTCACTTTGTGTACATGTTCTCATTTAATATGCTATAAGAGACCCATGTAATTAATCCATTTTCATTTTGGTCAAGTCCCTAGTTTCTTGAATGGTGAATACCTTAACATCATACTTCAAGAGAAGTGATCTCGACACTTTTTGTACAACCAAGGATTCATTGAGATATTCACCTAATCCTCTAATAGCATTAAAAAATTCATCAACTCTAAGAAAATAGGTTGCAATATCTTCCCTTTCATCCATCTTCAAATTTTCAAATTCTTCTCTATGTCATTGAAGCTTGACCTGCTTAACTTTTGGATCACCTTCATAGATACTCTTGAGTTTGTCCCATACCTCTTTAGCAGTGCTACATCCCATCACTTTGCTGGCAATGGTTGGTCCCAATGCTCCTAGAATAACACGTTTTGATTTTGAATTACAACTCATATGATTCTCCGCATTTGGATCGGTTGGAGCAATCTTTGGTATTACATAGCCATTTACAATTGAGTACCAAATGTCTACTCCTAAAGTTGTTAGGTAAGTTTTCACTCTATCACTCCAGTATGCATAATTTCTTCCATCAAATAGTTGAATCCCTTTTGGAATGTGCTCATGGTCATCTATCTCTGCTCAGTATTTTCTTTCTAGTGGTTAAACTATTTTGAAGACAACCAACTCAGATACCAATTGACGATACTGAGAGGGGGGGTGAATCGGTATCAAGTACAATTTAAAAAAAAAATCAACTTATACTTTAACTAGATTATATATTCAATTATATCTAATGAACAATGAACAATAGTAGAAGAGTTACACCAATACACCACAATACATCATGCACAATATATGAGAAATAACCAATAGTTATTGTTCAATGGAAGTGATGACTTCCAAATGTAGCTACAACTTCCAAATATAAAGGGAGGGATAAACCTCCAAAAGGAACATACAATCCTCCAATATAAAGAGAGGGTTGACCTCTCCATCCTTGCCCCTTCCTTCCACCCAAGAAATATGAGAGATAATAAAACTTTACATTAAATTATCACCATCAACCAACCATCACATAGAACTTGATAATGCTTCCTGAGACTTATTCAACTTCTACAATTATTCACTTCTTAGAATACTTCGATCCTATAGATAATATAACTCAATGTATTCTCTGAAACTCCTCCAAGTTTCACTCCTTGAATTCTCCTAGAAAAGGAGTTATAGAGAAAATGATAGACCTTATTCAATTCTGGTTTATTCAGGAGAGTGAACTTGTACAACATGCCCCACACTCAATATTTAACATAAGATTCTGAAATTTGTACACAGGAAACTACAACCCATACTTTTTCCAATGAAATTGGTCTCACTTCATTTGGATTCTCTATGAAGACGTTATGACTGTTTTACCCGGAACACCTGTTTATGACTAGCTTAGAACACATCACCAAAAGACTTCATCCTCCCTTGAAATTTGGCCTTCTTTACTTCATATTTCCTCTGAAATTTGACTTATATCTCCTTGTTCATTAACAACTTGTGTGTGTAAAATGAATTTATAGTGATATGTATTTATACCCTTTATGTCACTTCCTTTTAACATTAGGGTCGACATGTAGTTTCTGCTTGAATTTACATTGTCATCTTCAAAAATTCATTTGTCCTCAATCGTGAGGATCCACATGACATGCCACATACCACCAGAAGCAACATGACTTATACTATCCATCCATGGGTCTTGTATCTGCATTTGTAATATCCTTCATGTCTATCTACTTCGATCAACTGTGGGGTCGAAGAGCCAATGGGTAGGGTTGACATCAATGACAACAATCAATCTTCCAACGTACTCAAGCACTTAATAATTTGGACTTCGCAAAGTGTCTTCCCATGAGGGATTTCACCATAAGGGGACCACTTTGGAGCTCATCCATTTGGTACTTCCTATCAACCAAGACATGAAATTAATCATACAACTTCCTTTGAAATCAACCAATGACAACACATAACTATGACACCACTTGAGATCAACCCTTTGACATCATTGACAACATAATCTAACAATCAATAGCATGAATGA
>ML787011.1:318856-336507 GCA_009831015.1 Picea engelmannii | reverse complement strand
TTATGTTGTTCATTCCACTTACTTATCTAATTATAATTCTATCAAATTTCTAGTGTAGTAAGAGCTACATGCAACTTAGTCCCTATAAGTCACGTTTTTCTGCAAATGTAATGACACCTTTTCACTAACAATGTACTTTTGAATAACTTGATGTTGATGACGTCATTTATTAATATTGTTGATGATTCCATTTATTATACTTGGCACTAGTATTGCATAGAAAATCATGTACCTATTATTGGATATATTAGATTTGTTAAACTAAATATGATACATTTTTTTGTTCTCTCCAAACATGGGAAGTCTCATTTGGCATGAAATGGTTAAATCCACATCAATTAGAGACAATAGAAACCCAAGTACACTTAGAAAGTGTTTTGTCCAATATAACTATGGATAACTCTTTTGTAATTGTGATGGATACAAGGAATCTTATGATCCCATGTATGCAAAATTATGAAGGCCTTAAACATGTTGGTCAAATAGGTTATGAGAATTCCAAGTTTGTGAAAAGAGAAAATTATATAGAGGATGAATGTTTTAGAGGTATAAGTGAGGTCCCTACTTCAAATATAGGTAATGAAAAAAAAATAAAAATGGCGGTGTGGTGGTTGTTGACATCAAAAGACTAATGAGTCTCCAACATCAACATTTTCAACCTTCCGCGGGGCTAGGCAAGAAGAAGCGAGAATATCACTCTAGGATTAAAGCCGCAGACAAGAATGCGCATTGAACGCTAGGCTAATTTTCTCCTAACATACAGTCCAAGCATAGATCCCTTTGCCTTATAATTTTTCTTTTAGCAATATTTAATTTTTATTTGATTTATGATTTTATGGTATTTACAATTCAATTATTTTTATGTGAGATTTTATACAATTGGGGTAATAAAATTAAAATTAATAAAGGAAAGACAAATGATAAAAGTAGAAGGCAATGTTTTTCTTTTATTTTAGCAAAAAGTAAATTAAAGCAAAGTTAACTAAACACTAGAAAAGTTAAAAAAACTAAGTTAGATTTAAAGTAATTTAATTAAAAGAAAACCTTATTACATAACATTAGTTTGAAGAATATAGAGAAGTAACACTTTCTTGATGATATAACATTTTTTTATTTTCATTTAGAAGTTAGGATGACTAAGACATAATAAATCAAAATAGTAAAAAAACAAAAGGGTTTATATACATTAAAATATTTAATGAGTGAAAGATATTTACATTTAAAACTTTTATGAATTTGTTCATTTTCCTTTTTAAAGTTTAAGATATAAAGAAAAAAAATAAAATAAAAATAAACGAAGTTTATGTACACTAATTAGATGGTAAATAAACTTTATGAACATGATTGTTTACAATATAAATACATTTAATTTGTATTTTAAAGATTTATATAACTTCTTTTTTTATATTCTGAAATCAAAATGTAAAATAAAGAAGAAGAAAACTAAGGAATTTAAAGAAAAATCAGAGAGATATACGAATGACAAAGAGCTGATTTTCATTGAAAAAATTCCCATGGTATATGGTCTTTATCCCTTCTAGACACAACTTACAATAGAAAGACCAAACATGAAGAAGAAAAAGAAAGCTGAGCCAAGAAGGAATAGAGCCATGATGGAGAATCACAATGAGAGAACCTGCATAGTAAAACTGATTAGCGCCGAATCAAATCGAACCTTGCTTCGCAAGACCACTTACTACCAACAATTTCATAATCTCTGCTGAAAATGTAATGAAAGAATGAAATGAAAAATCTCTCCCAACACTCACAACATACTACTGTCTGAAAATTCTGCCTAAGTTGTCTCTCTCAATTTTATTTCTGAGATCATATATCCTTCAGAAATTTTCTGTCCTTCTAAGACTTCTCTAGAATAATCCCCTTTTCTCCTCACTGTACACTGCCTTTTTGTTTTACATCAGTTGGTGGACAGTTGAGTAGTTAGGTACGTTTTGATTTTAAACGAACTCAAACCCTTATGGGCTTAAACTGGTTAGAACTGCCTCCTTTATCTTTTATTTAATAAAAGAGTTTTCTTTTAAAGAAGTACCCGTTGATAATTTCTCAATCCAATGTTTACTTTACGTATCTCTCTCTTTTAAATAATAATTGATAAAACTCTCATCCAAGTCATTCTTAAAATTTCAATTGGTCTCCGTAATGTGATCTAACCCCATGAAGGTCTCTACATCTTCTAGGTATCTCTTATATTCCTTCTATCATATAGGTTTGGGCCTTATCGACGTAATGTATCACTTCAAATTTAGTCCATGTTTTATATTTTTGCAATCCATTGTAATCTTGACAGCGATGTCTCTGTTATTCATTGTTTTTTATTGCTTCATCTTGTTGTTTAACAACTTTTCCATAACAAAACTGAGATCATCTGGCCAATTGCATCTATGCTGCATGATAGATGGGATGTATTTCATGTAATCGATTTGTAATATGTCTCCATGATTTTTGTATTTTTCACAGTGGGAGAAATATATTTCACGCACGTTTCGGTTAGCTGAGGTCTGGAGTAAGAATGATAAAGTTCCTATGTTTGTCTTCGTAAGGAATATAACATAGAAAACCATGGAAATTCCAAGTGCACTCCGTAGTGCCAAGACATTTCTTTCATGCAGTTGCATTTAAGTATTTGTGCAGCTAAATTGAAGCATTCGCCGAGTGTTGTTCAGATCAAGATAAAGAGTCTAACAACATAGTGCACATATAATCAAAAAAATGGTAAAGAGAATATACCCATTCAGCGCAATATGGTTTCCACCAAGATTTGTGTACTGAAACTCAAATTTCTACAACTTGCCAAATTTTAACTCATCGATATAACCTTTGTACAGTGGGGTTCTAACTTTTGAAAGCCTCGGTGGGAAAGGAAAATCCAATAATCGATCAATAAGGGAAGCTCTTTATAGCAGATGACTTGGGCATAAATGGATTTCAAAAAATACATCCCTTAGCATATTCCATCGCTGCTAATCCAATCGAGCATTATGAGTTAGAAAAACACCGCAACGACAGTATTAAGAGGATAGCCCATACCCATTACATAATATGATTATATGTGCATCCATTTGGTGACTTTTATACCACAATTTCAGATGTCCTTTGAACTGAGAAACCTTCTCCCATGGTATTCCAGGACGAGGGAATGATTATGATCTTGACAAGAGGATAATACTCCAAAAAAAACTTTATGAACTTTTATCATAATAAGGCGTATCCAAGCACTTTTAGCTATCATCTAGAAAAGAAACGCTCTGAAAGATTGTGATCTGTACGTCTTAGTCTCCTTTAGAGCATTTGAAAATTATTGTGGCCATCTATGTATACCAAGAATAAAACTTCATTCCTTGCATCGATATTTATTAAGAGAGCATTCAATATCTTTATCTTCGTGTGTTAAAACTGATTTGTAAGGATCGCAATACTTTAGCTTTACTCATATATACATCTTTTCTATGTGGTAATAATGGATCTGGAGTCCGCCCACTTATTGTCTCAGCGTCAAGATGGAAACATATTAACCATCTTTTAAAAGTCGATAACTTCATGTGAACACATTCACAAGCTTTGCTTTTACTTTATTTAAAACTTACTTGTCCTATGATGGGACTTCCCATTGATAATATGATTAAACTCTCTCGCTTTCTCTTTGAAATTATATCTAAATAGAAATACAATATGAATGCCCTAAAATGGTCTTAAATGATGTGAAATAAAAATGTCCATGTAATAAAGTATATGTTTTTATAAAATGCCAAGGTCATTACTTAAGACATGGTAGAATACTTAAGAAAAGAGTGGCATAGAAAAATATTTGGACCTAGATTATGAGGGTACAAATGACAGGGTTAATCATGGGAGAGCCCCGAAAAAAAACCATATGAATGATAGATCAAGAGTCATAATAGCTTCATCGAGTTGGCTGCGGTAATTTTAATGAGAGTGGGCGAAACAGTGCGCAAGAAATTTCATTCGAGGGGGAGCTTGACAACGCTTTGTCGACTAAGTATTGTTGACCGAAATTATCGTCAACAATTTCCAACCAATAGATGCGCGTCACTTACAGTGGCGTGAAATGTTTAATAACATACGATCATTGATTCTCTACAGGAAAGGGGAAGGGAAGGGTGATGGTAGGACTGAGGGCGACTCAATGTGGGACAAGGAAAATGATGATAGGGTTAGGTAGACCAGGTTATACAACAGGGGGAGACACGATGGAGGTCAAGGGATTCATGGATCAAGACTTCGGTAATAACTCATGGAAAGTGGTAAGTATGAGGGGGTTTGGACTTGTTGTGTAACTCTAAGGGAAAAATCTTTGAAACTTGACAAAATGATTACAAGGCTAGAAATCTATCGTGGACTTGCATTGAGGGAAAGACCCAAAACACTAAGTGTCCACAATGTGTATGTTGTAGGCATCTCAAAATAAAGGGGGGTGGAGAAAGGGAAAGAAATAAGAGGGAACAATACTGACGAATGTGGTGAGCAAGGATGTCCCACGTAGCAAGTGAATGGTAGACAAGCGAGGAATCAAGACAAAGGAAGGAAACTTAGTTCACCTACAAGTATGTTGTCCACCAAAACACATTTGGTCAATCAATTAAAAATATATAGATAGCCTACCTTTTAATATCACCAATCATTGCTCCATCACTCTCGACCGTAAGAAAGGGAAAAACAAAAAGGAAGAAAAAATAAATAAAAGCGAGAAAGTAAACTGAGTAAAAGAGAAAAAAACCCAAAACTGATCTAGCCCTTCCTGGAATTTTTTTATTGTTATTATTATATTTTTTATTTTGTTTATTTATTTACAGAGGGAAGAAACCGTTAGCTTGAACTCAGGTTGGATGAAATTTAGCGTAAAGTAATGCGTCATTTGATTTGCACGTGGGTCTTATGAGTTCGACAAACTTGTATGTGGACGGAATGCCAAAATGCCAATCGACAGATGTATACTATGCGGAGAAATGACTAATCAATACCCAAAAGAAACAACCACAAATCTCCAAGACATGCCAACCAATAGATGTTTTTCTATAAATGATGAAGGTATTGATTGAATTAGATTTAGGGTTTAGGGTTTGTACCTTTGAGGGATGATCCATGAAGTTATCAAAGAGATTAGTGTCATCTTTAGTGACCCTTGGGTCATCTTGATGTAAAGAATATTCATAACATGGATTAAGAAACATTGGAATGCCCCTACAATCGTTATTATCATCAAAATAAAAATTGCACCTAGGAGGGATATGCTCGATAGTGCCAAGTTCTTTATCCTCTTTTGATTGAAACATAGGATTAGCGAGAATTTTATACAAATCAAGATGTTGATTGTACTCATATATATCTTCAGAAGAGGATTCGTCGCATGCATCATTAAATTCATTCTAGTCTACAGCATTAGCATCATCGTCAGATACAAATGTATTGTAACTTGGTTTGACATAATTAGCATTGATTTCTTCATTTGTGTAATCAAAATTTCCTCTATATGTGTGAAAATAAGAAGCTTGAGATGAAAGGTGACTTTGGGTACGAGGTTTAAGAAGGGTGTGAGAGGTGGATTGGTCATTAAGCATCATGATCCTATTCATATCAATGCTCTCGACCATAAGAATTTGATTCATTATAATTAGGCCCTGAGAGATAGGGTTCCTGAGATATATCCTCAACATGATTTAAAGATTGAGAATCGAGAAGGAACATGCAATCTTGCAAGCTCTTAATGATGGGGATTAAAGAAGACAACTCCTTGTGTGAATCATAAATGCCAAAGGAGTAACTTGTTCTATGATTTTGTTCTTCGAAGTTGAGGCAAGTAGATAGGGCTAGCTCTAGGTTTTGAACATTCTTTTTTTCCAACCGCCATCAGTAAAGAGGGGGAAAAAGTTCATGGTAATGCAACAGAGAAACCAAGTTGGTAGGGTGAATGGGAGTAGGAATTAGATCGTACAACTTGATAAACTGAAGATTAAAAGTAAGAATTCTCTCATTATCCTTCATGTGTAATTGATTAAACCTCTTAAGATGCTCATAAGGATTATCCAAATGCCCAAAGGTAGAAGTAAACCAGTAAGACAAATCAAACCAGGTATAAATGCATCCATCGAGAAGGTTCGAAAATAAAAATGTAACATCTCCCTGAAGGGAATTCATAAACAACAACATGCAACTATCATTATTATTTACTCTGAGAATGGCATAAGCATTCGAAAACGCACGAATATGTTCAATCACCATAACAATTCCATCGCCATGGAAGAGAGGCAAATGATTCTTGAATTTGTGAGGTAAAGGGTTCACCAGGTGAGAGAACTTCAAGGGAGTGGGCACAAACCCAGGAGGATTGTTTAGGTCTTCTTCGAACTCAAACATGCCATACTTGTGAATGACATTCCTAGGGTCAGTAGCTGAAACCACAGGGTTACAACCACTAAACATACTTCCGATTGGTTGAGACATTGAGGTCTAGGAAGGGAAAAAAAACTAAAATTTTAAGAATTAAAACAAAAACTAGGAACGAACCATTGAACGATTGTCCCCATTATGGTTGCCAAAAATTTGTTGATGTCAAAAGACTAATGAGTCTCCAACATCAAAATTTTCAACCTCCCGCGGGGCTAGGTGAGAAGAAGCAGGAATATCACCCTAGGATTAAAGCCCCAGACAAGAATGTGCATTGAACTCTAGGCCAATTTTCTCCTAACCTACAGTCCAAGCATAGATCCCTTTGCCTTGTAATTATTCTTTTAGCAATATTTAATTTTTATTTGATTTATGATTTTATGCTATTTACAATTCAATTATTTCTATGTGAGGTTTGATACAATTGGAGTAATAAAATTAAAATTAATAAAGGAAAGACAAATGATAAAAGTAGAAGGCAATGCTTTTGATTTATTTTAGCAAAAGGTAAATCAAAGCAAAGTTAACTAAAAGCTAGAAAAGTTAAAAAAACTAAGTTAGATTTAAAGTAATTTAATTAAAAGAAAAACTTATTACATAACATTAGTTTGAAGAATAGAGAAGTAACATTTTCTTGATGATATAGCTTTTTTTTATTTTCATTTAGAAGTTAGGGTGACTAAGACATAATAAATCAAAATAGTTAAAAAACAAAAGGGTTTATATACATTAAAATATTTAATTAGTGAAACATATTTACATATAAAACATTTATGAATTTGTTCATTTTCCTTTTTAAAGTTTAGAATGTAAAGACAATAACATTTTAAAAAATAAACCAAGTTTATGTACACTAATTAGATGGTAAATAAACTTTATGAACATGATTGTTTACAATATAAATACATTTAATTTGTCTTTTAAGGATTTATATAACTTCTTTTTTTATATTCCGAAATCATAATGTAAAATAAAGATGAAGAAAACTACGGAATTTAAAGAAAAATCAGAGATATATACAGAGTGACAAAGATTTGATTTCCATTGAAAAAATTCCCATACAACATCATAAATCATCAAAATATTCAAGTCTCTGTGTAGACAAGGGCCAGGTATATGGTCTTTAGCCCTTATAGACACAACGTCAATAGAAAGACCAAGCATGAATAATAAAAATAAAGCTGAGCCAAGAAGGAATAGAGCCATGATGACGAATCACAAGGAGAGAACCTGCACAGTAAAACTGATTAGCGTCGAATCAAATCGAGCCTTATTACAACAAACTAAACAAGTAAATTTTACCTCATGAAGGCCAACAAACTCATCCTCGCTTATCCTCTTCGCTGCTTCACAAGACCACCTATTGCCGATGATTTTGTCAATCTCTATTGAAGATGTAATGGAAGAATGAAATGAAAAAGCTCTCGCAACACTCATGACATACTACTCTCTTAAAATTCTGCCTAAGTTCTCTCTCTCAATTTTATTTCTGAGATCATATATCCTTAAAAAAAATTATGTCCTTCTAAGACTTCTCTAGAATAATCCCCTTTTCTCCTGGTTGTACACTACCTTTTTGTTTTACATCAGTTGGTGGATGGTTGAATAGTTAGGGACGTTTTGATTTTAAACGAACTCAAGCCCTTACGAGCTCAAACCAATTAGAACTTCCTCATTTATTTTTAATTTAATAAACAAGTTTTCTTTTAAAGAAGTACCTATTTATAATTTCTCTTTATAATGTTTGCTTTACATATCTCTCTCTTTTAAATAATAATTGATAAAAATCTCATCCACGTTATTATTAAAATTTCAATTGGTCTCTGTAATGTGATCTAGCCCCATGAAGGTCTCTATGTCTTCTAGGAATCTCATATATTCCTTCTATCATATAGGATTGGGCCTTGTCGACGTAATGTATCACTTCAACTTCAATCCATGTTTTATATTTTTGCAATCAATTGTAATCTTGACAGTGATGTCTCTGTTATTCGTTGTTTTTGATTGCTTCATCTTGTTGCTCAACAACTTTTCCATAACAAAACTAAGATCATCTGGCCGATTGCATCTATGATGCATGATAGCTGGGATGTATTTTATGTAATCTATCTCTAATATGTCTCCATGATTTTTGTATTTTGAACAGTGGGAGAAATATATTTCACGCACGTCTCGACCAGCTAAAGTCTGGAGGAAGATTGATAAACATCCCATGTTTGTCTTTGTAAGGAATATAACATACAAAACCATGGAAATTCCAAGTGCACTCCATAGTGCCAAGACCTTTCTTTCCTGCAGTTCCATTTAAGTATTTGTGCAACTAAATTGAAGCATTCATTGAGTGTTATTCACATCAAGATGAAGAGTCTAACAACACAATTGACATATAATCAAAAAAATGGTAAAGAGCATATTCCCATTCCGTGCAATATGGTTTCCACCAAGCTTTGTGTATTGAAACTCAAATGTCTACAACTTGCCAAATTTTAACTCAGCGATATAACCTTTGTACAATGGGGTTCTAACTTTTGAAAGCCTCAGTGGGAAAGGAAAATCCAATAATCGATCAATAAGGGCATCTCTTTATAGCAGCTGACCTGGGCATAAATGGATTTGACAAAATACATCCCTTATCATATTCCATTGCTACTAATCCAATTGAGCAGTATGAGTTAGACAAACACCACAACGAAAATATTAAGAGGATATCCCATACCCATTACATAATGTGATTATATGTGCAACCATTTGGTGACTTTTATACCACAATTTTAGATGTCCTTTGAACTAAGAAACCTTCTCCCATAGTATGTCAGGATGAGGGAATGATTATAATCTTGACAAGAGGATAATACTCCAAAAAAAAACTCTATGAACTTTTCTCGTAACAAGGCGTATCCAAGCACTTTTAGCTATCGTATAGAAACGAAACAAAATATGAAAAAATAAAAAATATTTGCCCATAATGTCTGCCAAGGAAACTTCTCTAATACCACTTGTTAAGAACCAAAGACTGAATACAAAAACACCACAACAGATATACAGGAACAATATGAAAAATCTCCTTTATTACTAGCAAACCCTTGAGGTAGGGCAACACCATACAATGGATCCTATTATGGAAGGTGTTATAACCCTATAATTTATAGAATCAACTGATGACTAAAAATTCATTCCTTTATTGTAATGAAGGATGCAAACACTATTTCATTCTGCAAATTGATTTGAAGAAAAAGAAAAGAAAAGAAAAGAAAAAATGAGAAAAGAATAAAAGAGGGCATAAAAGAAAAATAAAATCCCCATGCAATAGCAATGACTTGGTCCATAATGTTCAATCATGGTCAAGTACTTTTAAATTGATGTTGATAGGAATAGTGAATAAAATCGACTAAATTGTTTAATCTTAGTCAAGTTGATAGGTTAGCTAGTGAATAAATTTGACCAAACTGCCTAATCTTGGTCAAATAAGCCTAGGGTAGAGTATTTTCTTAGTCCAATAGTTTAATATGGGATAAATGTTGTATATGAGTAGGCGAGAACATGGGTTAGTTGATTTGGTTTCAATAAAACATGCATGATGGTCGAGTCAGGTTCATGTCCTGATGTTTGAAAGTCTGTTTATCCAACCCCATGGTGTCGAGCAATAAATAAAGAAGGGGAAAAAACCCACAAAAATCATTAAACCTTAGTTCCCACTGATTATGCGACTTCGTGATGACAGATTAAAGTTTGAGCAAGAATCCATGGCTGAAAGGCCAGCGCCCAGATCTACGACCGAGATGTAATTCCGGACCCCCCCGTCCGTTCTGCTTTTAATGGAGGGGGGGGGNGGTCTGGAATGTTGGTTAACAAGAGCGCTTAGATCTATGGTCCAGCAAGCGGCACGCAGATGAACGACTAACAAAGGATTCCAGACCCTCCCAACCATTCTACCTTTAAAGGTGGGGGGGGGGTCCGTAATGAAGTGGGTTTTCTAGGCGGTCCCCACCATAACGTGGCATACATTGATATCATTAGAGCCTCTCCGCTCTAAAAACACTCACCATTTACCTCCCTTCTGACATACCACCGCCGCCTGGTGACATCACACTCCACTACCTCCCCCTACGGGTCTCGTCTCATAACTCCATCAGTTATTTTCTCTCTGGTCACCTGTCACAAACCACCTCACATCTGGCTTCGCCCCAATCAATGCATCCCATGTCACCCTGTCACACCCTTCATCCATCCTTCACCTTCCATTTCACACTTCAAATGAACCATTGGCCATTTATTACTGGCTACCTATCCGTTAGCCTACATACCTGTCACCTGCACCCAACAGATACCTGTTAACTCAAAACCATTCATGTTTCCTCCATTTGCACATTATTCATTTTCTCTGCACACCAAACAATACTTTTCCACTTTGCTGATCCAGTCGTTGACCTAACCATATCCATCACCCACTAACGTTTTGTGTTTAAATTGCAGTTATTTTTCACAGTGATGGCGTCCAAATATAAAAGAGCAGAAGATGAGGAAAATCTGTTCCTCCCACCTCCTGTCGACCTCGACAGGATCCCATTAGTCAACAAGGATTACTTAATCTCAGAGACAAGGTGCAAATTTGACTTCGCGGAGTTACAGTCATGGTTTAAAGATACATTCATAGATCAAAGTGATGAAATTGAGCTCTGGGAGTCGAATCTTCCTCTTTATTTGTTTCCCCAAGTCCACCACTTCCCCAAATTTGCTCTAAAATGTCAAGCTTATTACCCCCCTGACCAGAGAACCATGGTTTCTTCATCCGGATAAACTCTTTTCTCTATCATGCCAGACACCATTGATTAGATGCTATAGATACCTAGAGTCGATTCCCCATCCCCTTTCAACCTTGAAATTCTAACAAAGTTGTATCAGAATTTGTCTTTTCCCCAAAGGGCCCAAATTTTTGAGTTTTTCCTCCCGCAGGATGCTCATATCCCCAAGACAAATCCTCCATACCCTTCTTCCCTGTTCTCAGAAAGAGGAAACCAAGTAATTTCATCACTCTGTTCTCTACTTGGCTATTTTTCGGACGAGTGGATAGACGAACCTATATTGGGTTTCCTATCCATTTTCTCAGCCGAGGAAAAAGCTACCATCCAGTTCAACTACAACACTTTCCTAGCAGAGAATATCCATGATTAGCTTTCGAAATTCACCATAGAGGGCATGTTCCAGTATTCCTCTATACTGGCCTACATGCTCATCTTCTTTCAGGCAGAGAAGTTTTCCCTTCCTGATGCAGAAAATGGACAAGGACGAAAAACCACAGGCAGTAACATCTTGGACCTCATTGCTCAGAATAAATTCTACAAAATTCAACTTCAAATAGTTCATCGAGCAGTTCTACCATCTTGTGGTGAGCATTCTCAGTGGGAGGCCCAAGCCAAGGATAAATGAGGAGATCCAGAGAATTTTGCACCTCTCGGACCTCGCAAAAATGAGAGATTGGTACCTGTATCAGAACTATACAGAAATCAAAGTATACGGGTGCGAGATGGCTCCATATAAGCTGCCCAAGTATCTGCCGGTGAGGATATTTTCCCCTGAATATATAATACAAATGATAAATTTTGATGACATACACTTCGTGTCTTTGAAGAAGAGACAACAACTGAGGATCAAGGGGCAAATAGGGTCCTTTATCTGCAATAGTTGAGTTGTCGGGGAAGAGGCGGATAAACTTTTGAGGGAAATGAATTTTGACACAAGTTTCCTGTGGCACTACGATCCGTGGGGAATCATCACAGAGATGAGAGTGAAGAACAAGAATATCCCATATATTCATGCACCCAAGCCGAATATAGAGAAGTTTGCAAATCAAACGGAGTGGGAGGTGAGTACACTGGAAGAGGTAGAACAACAGTCTCCTCAAATCATTATCTCTCAAACAAACACACCACAGATACCTAAAGAGAAAATACCCAAAAAGGATGTTTCTCTTTCTATTTTCGAAGTTTCGGCTAAAGAGTTTCAGATGCACACCAAAAGACCAAAATCTCGTCATATGACTGAAACGACCGGTGAAAAGGAAACATAACCCATCACAGCTTTGAAAGGTGATCAAACACCTCTTATCTCAAGAAATCAACAGATCATGTCTACTTCTTCATCTCAGAATCAAATTAACACTTCACTGGTAAATCAACAAAGTCAAGGAGGTGCGAAATTGGGTGTCTTTGAGAAATATGATATGATCAAGAAGAAGAATCAAATGTTGACAAGCAACACATATGCTCAATTTTTGAAGCAAACTTCCATGACACAGCATCCACTTTTGTCTGCATTTGATACAGAGAAAGGCATGATGCATATGGCCTTTCTCTAGGCACAAGTGCCTGATCCTAAGGCTATCACTGATTACAAAAGAGCAACTTTTGAATTCAACACCAAAGATGTAAACCCAGCTGATTAGATGGATCTACATCGACAGACTAGAGAAATGGTATTCTACACCTTGGGAAAAGATTCTACTACTACCACTAAATTGCAAGTTTCTCTGAACAATGTTCAGACACAATTGAAGATGGAGAAGATATCATCCTTTGCAAAAGACAACATAATTGAATCTTTGGAAGAGATGGTGCTCAAGATTGGATATGATCCCTCCAATGTAAAAGCAGCAGAGGAGATGGCAAAGAAGAAAAATGTGGACATAGCATCCCTGAGAAAATAGCTGAAACTGCCACCTACAGAAGACTCACAGGCAAAGGAGATAGTTGAGGCAGAGGGTGAAAAGGATGAAATGCTCAAGCTGATCATGGAACATAACACACAATTAAAAGAAATGGAAGCATAAATGGAATGAATGGTAAAAGAGAAAGAACAATCAACACCCATGGAAGTAATTCCATTGAGTGCGGTTCCACTTGTGGGAGTCAGTACCGCAATCGTAGCAACAACCTCCACAGTAGAAATTCTGTCAGACGCTCCACTGTCATCTTTGGAAAAGACAATAGAACTATCAAAGTCCATGGAGGAAATGAACTTACAGGAAATGGAAATCAGTAGACTGAAAAGGGAGTTTGAGAGTCTTTAGGAGCTCAAGAATTCGTACTAGACGAGTTTCCACGTCGAAAAGGAAACAACGGAAAAACTCAAACGGGAACTACAACAGATGAAAAAGCAAACAGTGGCGAGAAAAACACTTTCTGAAACTAAGGAGAAGATTTGGATGGATATCTTCGGAACCATAAATGAGATTTGGCTGATGGTGCAAATCATGTTTGAACAAAACGAACTAGTGCTGAGGAGCAGACATGCCATTGATAAGATAAAAAGAGAGCTGGGGGATATGCCTACTGAAGCAATTGAAATCATTTGATTTATGAATTCAAAGACCAGAGAAGAGCTAGAAGATCTAAAAATAGAAGACAGGACCGAAACCATCCTCGAAGTCAAGAGAATTCTGACCAAAAGGGGTTTGATGCTGCAACTGGAGGAGAAAGTCTAGAACATGGATGTCGGAGTTCAAAATTTTTCCAGCAAAAATGATGCGTTGCAGAAGAAAGGTTTTTTCGGTTGGATGGTTTTGAACGATAAGCTAATGACCTTATCTGACTACAAGTAGAATATTTCCATGGTGGCGAAGGACAACTCCAAGTTCTCGGGAATACAGGGCAGTATTACAGGCAAGGCGTTCTTAGAGACTTTGCAGCCAAACCTCATCATACAACACAAGATCAAGTATATTTTTACTATCAAGCTAACTTTGCCAAGTATACAAAAATGGATGAGATATTCCAAAGAATTCTCAAAATCACCACACCCAGTCAGCAAAGGTGGGAGGAGCTGTGCAACTTAATCGAATGATAGATGATGTTTATCATCTGATTCATCATGTACATCATCTAAAGTCGTGTGAATGAATCACCAACGACCGTCCCAGAAAATCATCATGAAATTTTGACACATCATTAGCAGTTGCTATATTCTTGTATTATGTTATTTAGTTAGCTAGATTATAGTTTTTCCATGTCCCGATCAGTTATGACAGGGTCGTTGTAATTTTGATTATAAATACTTCAATATTCGAAATATTGAGGGTTGATCTCACACCCAAGAAAGATGAAGCGTCGTAATCTTTATCAAGGGATCTACCAGTAATAAAAGAGAGTTTTTCACAGGATTCATGCGTGTTTACTATTGGTGATGTGTTTCTTCTCATTGTTAATGGTTTTTTCTTTTGTCTCCGTGATCACATGTATTTTCTTGTCTGATCATTTAGAAGGATTCAAGTTGCAAAACTTATTTCATATACTCTGTTACAACTTCTAAAGGATTTTACTGTTTTTCTTCTAACAATACGATACAGAAATTCTTGAATGCTTCTTTATTCTTGTTGTTTCTCTCATTTTTTCTGCTAACCCATCATTTTATTCATAAAGAATCCAATAGTTTTCACAATCCTGCCCTGTGAGAATATATTTCCAAAAAATTGTTCTTTGATCTCAAGTTTATAAATACAGACCCCATAGCCCAATGGATGCGTGATTTATATTTCAGCCATCTTTATAAGAAAACAAGTGACACTGTCTATTCTTTTAACAAGCCTAAAATCTGGAACTTAAACAAAGATAAATCTTACAGAGAGATCCCTCTCTGAAATTAGAAGGGCTAGATCCCAGTTTCGAAGTGGTTGGATAAGGTTACCTCTGTTAAATTCTTTCTGCCTTATAACAACCTTTGGAGAATTTACAGGGCGATAACAGAAGGGATCCTCTTCTGTTCACTTTCCTCTTTGAGGGGGAATCCTCCTATTGAGCTACCGCTCCAAATACAATACTTCTCTTCATATCCCATTACATTTCTTGAACCTCTTTATATAGTGCTACCATCACCTAAGAACATTCTAGAGGAGGAATCTTCTAGAATTATAACCTTCTAAGAAGTCATCTTACATTTATTATATCTAGCTACCCATTTATTATATCTAACTACCATAATGGGCCTTATTTAATAATATAGTGGACCTAGTACACCTTACATTGAATGGCCTCCACTATTATCACTACGGGCTCTCTGGGCCCCCCACTACCTCTCTAGCTACCTTACATGCTCTTCTAGCTTATCATGTCCTTCCACTTAGAATGATCCAACTGTTGGAAAATATTTAACAGAAAACGAATGGCAAATATTTAACAGACAACGAATGCTTGTCATTGATGGCAAGTACATAAGTAATGATGGCTTGAGTAAAACAACGATGATCAACAGACAAATAGAATATAAGTCAAGGAAGATCGAATGATAGAAGGCAACACAACATTGACAAAATGATCGAAGGCCCGAGAAGAATTTCTGATCATTGGATCCCATCCAAAATTCCCAATAGCATGAGGGCCATTAGATCTGAATAAAGAAAAGAAGAGCGTGCTGAAGAGGAGGATAGATCTCAGGCATTAGATCTGAGCATAGGGTCTGACCACCGTTGGATTGAGGAAAACCTGCACGATCTTTAAAAGTGCAAGGAGTAGAGGGCTCACAAATCCCAAAAGTAGGAGGACCGTCCATCTCGGGGGGTTATGTGGACCGTTGATCTGACTCTCTGTCGGAGTTTCGAGGATTACAAGTAATTTCATCCACAGAAATCCCGATTTCGTGATATGCAAAATCGCGACGTAATCTGAGCCGTCAAATCAAGATCACATCTAAACCGTCGATCTGACTCACGTCAGCAAACCACGTCAGCTAGGAACACGTGGGACAACCAGGTAATGACAAGTGTCAAACTAATTCAACATGCCAAGCACATGTAAGTCACTAATCAGGGTGACATGTGGCAGTTATTTAACACATGTGACATCAGCAGACGTACACCATGTCGGAGTTTCGAGGATCGTGTGTTAGACATGTCAAAGATTATTGACATCAGGAATCCCGATATCACGATATGTGAAATCGTGATGTAATCTGAGCCGTCAGATTAAGGTTGAATCTGGACCATTGATTCCAGCCCTTGTCGGAGTTTCGGGGACCGAGAGTTGGACATGTCAAGTATTATTGACATCAGGAATCCCGATATCGCGATATGTGAAATCACAATGTAATCTGAGTCGTCAGATTAAGGTTGAATATGGACCGTTGATTCCAGCCCTTGTCGGAGTTTCGGGGATCGAGAGTTGGACATGTCAAAGATTATGGACATCAGGAATCCCGATATCGCGATATGTGAAATCGTGATGTAATCTGAACCATCAGATCAAGATATGATCTGGATCGTTGATTCGACTTCTTTACGGAATTTCGTGGATCAGGATTTGTAAGTGACAAGAACATTGAACATCAGGAATGTTGAAATGCCGAAACTTGATTTAAAGGCAAGATTAATAAAGTTCATCCAACAGTGCGGATGAATTGGAATATGATCGGAAGGTTAGTGTTCTCTCTCACAGTTAACCACTCAGTTACAAATCTGTTAGTGAAATGGACTCATGATTGCAAACCAGTTAGCGTTTCAGTTGGCGTTTTAGTTGCTCGGACAATTATCTTTCTTTTGCCTAAGGAGTTGGGAAGTTGAACTATCGTGTAGTCGTGTATAAAATAAAATGAGACAGACTATGTATGGTTGGATGTTCCGGATTGAAAATGAACGAAACAGTAAGAAAGAGAAAATGAGAGGATGCGTAGCATGAGACTTAGAAAATGTGCAAAGTGAGATGAAACGTAGAGCAGGAGCAGAGCAGAACGACAGAAGGAGTAAAAGCAGAGCAGAAAGACAGAAAGAGCAAAAGCAGAGAAGAATGACAGAACAAGTTGAAGAAGAGAAGAATGAGAGAACGAGTTGATGCAGAGCATACCTGATGAACAGACAGAGGAAGAGAAGAGCAGCAGAACAATGTGTAGAAGAGCATATTTACAGAACAAAGAAAGATTGGTAAGAACTGATTTATCTGTAAAGTTGACTATTTATTTAGCCATTCATATTCTAGGGATGTTGGGAGGTTCTTGGGAGGACTGTTGTCCTCAGAGGTTCAAGTGGAAGATTGAACACAGGAAGTTGTAGCTTCCATTTGGTTGCAGCCAGAGAAACCAGGGTGGCAGGGTGGTGCAAGGGACAACAAGTGTTCTCTGTTATACAGGTTGGAGCCTGTGTAACTGGAAGTTGGTGCTTCCATCCAGTTGGTGCTGGAACATTTAGGAAGTTGGTGCTTCCATCCAGTTGGTGCTGGAATATTCAGGGAGTTGGTGCTTCCTTCTAG
>ML787011.1:291239-303564 GCA_009831015.1 Picea engelmannii | reverse complement strand
AGATGTGACGGCTACTCGCATTCGCAAGAAGATGGTTACAATGAGGCTCTAGAGGCCTTTTTACAATAATCGGGAATGCCAAAATTCCTAGACAACCAAAAACCTAACCCTAGGAGATGAAGTGCCAAAAGTCATGTGGGCCCCGTTTGGGTAAGTTGGTGCATCAACTTCCCGGGGTCGTAAATTTTGCATATGATCTCTGTTTTAGGCGTGTGATAGCTCGTTGGAAAGGTATTTGTTTGGGCCCTATAATTATAGGCGAATCGATTCTTCGACTATGGATTTATCATTTCTCTCGTGATGACGAAGTCCTGGCTCAGGTGATTCCTTTTCCTCCCTCCATTCTTGTCGCTCATTTCCCCATCACCCTGCTGCATCCTTCATTCGCTGCGTCCTCTCCCCCTTGTCTTTTGTCAGCCTCCATTATCCCGCCTTCCATCCCTGCATGAACAGACTTAGGATAAAAAAAAAAACATTAACTTAATAATGCTAGCAATATAGTCAGTCTAGGTTAAACTAATAAATACATAACTATTTAATAATTAATTAATTATTAATTAAGTTAGAATCTAGGTTAGTAATTAGTTAGTAACTAGGTTAGTTTAATTAAATAAAACTATTTAATGAAACAAAATATTAAATAACATACAAAAACATTAAATAACATGTAAAATACAAAATTATATAAAACATAAAAATATTTAAAAAACAAAAAAATAATATATAATAAAAATTAATAAATTAAATTAATGTTTTATTAAGTAATATTAATAAAACATATAAAAATAAAACCAAATTATAATAAAACATATATTAAAAACAAACAAAAAACAACACATAAAAAAAAACACACGTAACACATGACATAAAATTTTAAAAATTTAAAAAAAGTAAAACTAAACCCTAATTCCTATATCACTCATACCATTCACACTTCCTACCTCATGTCACTCCACTCACTACCCCACCTCACGTCACTCCACTCACTACCCCACCTCACCTTCCACTCCCACCTACCCCTACATCATACTCCATTAACCATTCCCCTTACGTCATACCACCCCTTACACTCCCGCTCATATTCCATACACCCGCGCCCCATCCACTTACCAAACAAAAATCAATGCACCATATTCAATTCCGGACCCCCCCGTGAGTTCGACATTTAACGAGGGGGGGGGGTCCGGAATTGAATTAACCCTCGTGCCAATCTGAACGACCCTGAGATGAGTACTGAGATCAACAGCCTATATTGAATTCCAGACCCCCCTGGGCATTCTACATTTAACGAGGGGGGGGGGGGTCCGGAATACCGCCCTCCCGCCAAAAAACCACTTTTTCCAAAATTTACCATTTTTGCCTATTTTACCATGTCATCTTCCTGACAGATTTTTGGGCAAACGGAGACGGATTTTAAAAATCCGAGAGAGGTTTTTTCTCATCACGGGCTGAGGAACAAAACCATATTTCAGTTTTTGAAACTGAGTCGCGAGAAAAGAGCATCGAAGACATCTTCGAGGCCTATTTTTCCAGATTTCCTATTTTCCGTTTCAGTCCCGATCTTGCAGGAGCTATCACGGCTAGCTGGGGACGAATTTGGCAAAACCGAAAGAGGTTTTTTTCCAGAACATGCCCATATACAATAAACTCTTTCCGTTTTCTACCAGGTGTCATCATTGAAGAGAAAGTCACGTTTGATCGGACCCCTGTTTCACAGAAAAATGGTCCATTTTTCATGGCAGAAAACGACGAATTTTGTGGGAGTGGTGGCTATTTTTGGCCAAGGCGGTTAAACAGAATCTCGAAACTTGATGAGGAGATCTCTTATATTTATTCATATGATTTTAATGTAAAGAGGTTGGACCTGTGAGGCGTTTTGCGAGACTGTGGGCTGTGTTTAGCCAGGGAAAGTCTCTGTAATTTTTAATGATTGATCAGCAATGAATATATTTCTTTTACAGGATTCCTGTGTGGTGATAGTGGTGGTGTTTTTCCTCTGTATAATTTTTTTCCTGTGATCATTATGCTTGTTTTCGTTTTCTTATTATCAGAAGGAAAGTAATAGAGGTAGAATTTATCAGCAGATACTCTGCCTCTCGGCTTTTGATGATCTTTATGTTTTCTACAAAAGCTTAGTTCAGGAATTCTTAACTGCTCCTTTGCCTATGATTTTTCCTCACCTATTTTTCCTCAAATCAACGCCATCTAAACTTAATTCGATCCAATATTGCCACTACCTTGCCCTGTGAAAGAACTGTGTCCAGATCTGATGTAAATCACATTTGTTTTAGCACAGACCCCATATGCCCAATGGCCCTCCTTGCTGTTCCAAAACAATCATCTAAAAACCCCAACCCATGTTCTTTATAACTAGCCTGATACCTATTCAAACAAATCTATATTACACAGAGAGATCCCTCTCTGAGTCTTGGAGGGCTAGATCCAAGACTCGAAGTGGTTTTGATGTTACCTCTGTGACTGCCTCACAGCCTTGGGCAAATTACAGAGTGCTAACAGTATCGTCGAGGAGATTCATTTTGGGGGCTCAATCATGCCTTTGGCTATCATTGAGAACCTCGATCTCAAAAAAACTTCATTTAGGCCCTCAAAATGGACCCGGAAGTGAAAACCTACTAAAAATAGTAAATTGCCAAAATGGCCAGAAAATTGTTTTGAGCCATTTGGAAAAGGTGGGTGGCCCCTGATATCCACCTGGATCAGTCGCTCTCAGTTGTCAATCTAAGATACATTTTGGGAGTTAGGACAATCATTAGATCCAGGAGAAGAACACGTGTCACATGAGGAGATCCACTTCAGCAAGACTACGTCAACAAGGACACATGGCGCAACTAGATAATGACAAGTTTCAAGTTGAATTGACATTTCATATATGTTCAAATAACAAATTTGAGTGACATGTGACAGCTACTCAGGTCGTTCCACATCATCAAGTGACGTAAGCAAGTTATGTCATTGCGAGAGTTTTTACTTCGAGAGTTTTACCATCAACGATTAGACTAAAGTCTGGAAGTCTCGAATGCCGAAGACCCTAGTTGTTGATCACCAGGAGGGGTACTTTTTAGAATATTATGCATTCGGGTGGAAATACTCTGGGAAAATGTGAAGGAGAAAGGTTTGAAATCTCCGAAGCCCGAACAGCCGAAGCAGTTGGGAGTTGTCATTCTACAAGAGGATAGGTGTCACTAGATCACAAGCTCCGGGTAAAATGCTCGGAGGGAAGACGAGCGAGGAGAAACTGAAATATGAGAATGTCGAAGGGAGAAGTCTTGGAGTGGAGGATAACCATTGTCTTAAAGAGAACATATGTCAACAAATCTTCCATTTCGGAAGATATCCAGTTAGAAGAAACGAGAAGTTGAGATTTGAAATATCTGGAGTCTGCAGACCCGAAGGAGATCTCAACTGTTAATCCAAGAGGGACATGTGTCAGTGGATTATTAACTCTATAAGATTGATGTATGAAGGAAAGTAGGGTTTGAGAGTTGAAACTCCTGAATTCTGGATCACAAAATCAATCACAGTCGTTGATCCGCAGAACTTGAAAGGACAAATCTGAATCGTCAGTTCAGGAGCACCGTCAAGATCGTGAGATCGACGGTCCCATCGTATTGTGGGGATTGAAGGTGCACAAACGTTAATGAGTTGAGGCCGAGCTACAATCGAAACCATGGTTTTGGAGAAATGACACATCGAGGCTCGAGGTAAGTTGCGAGGAGAAACACAGTTTGTTTTAAACCACCTTTGGACGCGTCTGCAATCGCGTGGTCACATGAGTTCATCGTCCAAGGTCATATCGAGAACAAACCTAGTGCTCACTAGGCATTAGTTCGAAGTTCGGGAGTTCAAAAGTCGGGAAAGTAAGGGTTGGCTCACATCCAAATACCCAAAACGTGAAGTCTCGAAGTGCTTGGCCCCAGGTCACAACCAGCGGTCACGTGGAGAGAGAAAATAAAGGAAGGAGCTAGCGTCGCTAAACTCCACTTAGGATATTGGGAGTTGGGAGAATCTAGATGTATCATACCAAGATTCCCAAATTCATGAGTCATGAAGCGCCTGTTGGTTAGGCGTATGGTCACCACCGATGGTCACATGAAGGAAGGGGCTTAGAATCCAAAGAAGCCAAAAGTGACTAGCTATAACTGACAAAGAAGACGAAGAGTTTCGACTCCCATAGAAGCCAAAAAATCTTTGGATAATGACCACTAATGATGAACAGATTCAGGATAAACGCCAGAGAAGATGAAGATTTGGAATGATGATCAGGCAGAGGATTCGGTGTGAGAAAGACATGCAAAATAGAGAAGATACTGAGTTGTTTCCAAAAGTGATGGATGTGGGTAGGATGAGAAAGAGTGCATAATCGGAAGGGGAGATCCGTGGCATGGTGAAGAGCATGTAGAGGTAACACAAAGCATAAAAGGAAGAAGAGAAGCTGAGAAACAGGTAGTGTTGAGCATATAAGGAAGCATAACAGAGCATATAAGAAAAACGATGCAGAAGAAGAACAAAGGATAGAAGCTGAAGAAGGCAGAGGAGACATGGAGCTGTAACAGACCATACCAAAGACAAAACAAGTAAGTAAAGTTTTGTAATATTCAATTAGGGTGGTAGGGTGGTGCTAGGGAGGATTGCAGTCCTCTAGATTCTAGTTGGTGCTAGAATATATTCTGGGAGTTGGTGATTCCATCTAGCGGGTGCTAGAGAAACCTGGGAGTTGGTGCTTCCATCTAGTTGGTGCTAGAGAATTCTAAGAGTTGTTTCACTCTGCAAGTTGTATCTTGCTATCAGAGGTTTTAGCCTTATATTTGAGTTGTAGCTCAAAGACTATGATGTACATGAAATTTGGAGCTTGATTGACATCCTAAGAAGAAGAGGTTTTCACCCTTATGGTTTTCCTCATGAAAATCAGTGTCCCTGTATATTATATGTGATTGATTAAATATTGTATATCTATGCATGTTAAGTTATCAACAACACATTAAATAATAATCCAGAAAGAATCAGAAAATAACAGGAAAAGTTTCAAGCTTATATACATAAATGATTCACCCCCCTCTCAGTTATATTTCCAACATTTATGCCTTGTATGGTGTTATCCCCCTTCCAATGATATTATGGACATAAATTTTAAAATATTTGGGTTGAAGATTAAATGTTGTTCATGATAGGATATTAGACACATCACTAGGTTGATGATTTTTTATGCCCTTATTGATTAATGTTTCATTCTGAAGACCTAATCGGTGTTATTAATGTCCTTGATTGAACAATGATGTCCTATTGGTTTAATATTTCATCATTTATTAACTTTAAAAAAATTCATCATTGACATTCGAATATTTCTTAGAGTGGAGTTTTTCCATTCGAAGCTTCTCCACTATATACATTGTTGTCTATGATGTGAATGTGCTTATGGAATGTGATATTTACATCATGATTCTAATTAGTTTCTAATTTTATTAAATTTCTAGTGTAACAAGAGTTACATGCAACTTAGTCCTTACTTTTAGCTGTAGCTTAAAACTTATTGTTAAAATGTTTTATGTGTAATTAGTTTTCTAATCCTAAAACACATTAAAACTATTAAATTTTTTATGATTTTTATTAAGATGCATTATTCCAACTTAATATTAACAAATTATTTATTTAAGTTTTATTTTCATTAATTACAACACAATTATTTTGTCCCTTTCATCACTTGAATGAGAAAAAGAGGGGCACTTGCAAGTCTATTTGGGTCTGCTAGACATGACAAGGGTTAATGTATGAATGAAACAATTCAATAACATGAAATAAATAAACAAGTAAGCTAACAACAACTAAAGAAATAACTAAATAAATGAAACTAAAATGCATGAGGGAATTAGAACCAAAACTAATCAAACAAATGACCAATAATCATGCCACCAATGGAGAAGTATATTAGTGGGAAAACACTGTAGAGAAAGGGGGACTTGTGGATCCTCTCTTCCTCCTTGGGCGGGATTTTGAGTCCCATATGTGAGAGATCTTCTTACAAATGGTAAACTAGAAAGAAAATGGTGAAGAAATCCAAGCTTATTCCCTCAAGAGCTGAGGTGAATATCTTAATGAGATGTTGCTAGTATGCTCCAAGAAGAAAAGAGGTTTCTTGTAGGAGAAGATTGGAAGCATGACAATACAATGAGATTATTGAATTCTAAGTGCACCCATGGAATCCTTTTATAGATTCCCTTTGAGGTAATATCCAACCGGTATTTAGTGTGAACAAGGGGCCCTTTAGGGAACCCTTAGGTCTTTGACCAACCCCCCCACTCAGATTCATCTCAGATTTGAGGGTCAAATCAAATTGGGAGCTGGTCCAGAAGTGGGTGGGGGGGAGAAAATAACCATATATGCGTCGTTCATAGGTGTGCATGACTTTTCTCATACACAGTCACGCATATGGAACATTGTGCGCTCTATGGGCTTCTTTGGCCCACACACTGTGCACACGCTTCCTTGACTGGTTTAGCACATATAAATTTTTTGACCAGTTGTATAGTTTTTGCCTCTTGGAAAATGATTTTTTGGTGTTGCAGGTGCATTAATAAGTGTTTGGATATGTTGTATTCCTGTAACAATTTGCGGATGAAATTTCGATGATAACAGCTTCCCCATGATGTGTGAGGTTAGGAGCATACGTATAGCTGAAATACATCATTGTTTCTTCTACTGAGAGTACCATTGTAAGAAAGAGTGTTGATAGGAACTACAAGAGCGATCCATTGGAGAGAGAGGGGAAACTGTGGGACCAAACCTTTCTCTAGGTCAGAAAAATAAATTATGTATACAAACGAGGCAAGCATGCCCCATGCTCATGTCATGTAACTCAAAATATGTAAGATAGTAACTGAAGTTGTACATTGATGTAGATAAATGCAACGCCCTCTGGGGAAGTTTGAGAACAGTGGATGCTAATGATGATTGTGAACATACTTTGAACAGAGGAAAGGACAACTATAGGAAGTGTTGATGACTCATAGGCATTGATGGCCTAACAAATTCAGAGGTCTTTGTCTAGTATAAAACAACTGCAATAGTCACAAAGTAAGACCCACTATAACATGAGATTGTGTTGAAGTTGAAAGCTAAGGGGATCAACAATAGTAGAGAGAAATGATGGCTCTCTCTGTGTCGTCCGAGACTTCTCATTGTAAAGGTAATGAGATTCAAGATACTGTCACCCTTCTGGAAACTGTCCTGATGTTGACAGAAAGGGAGACTCAACTCCAAGAAGCAAAGGACTTCATGAAATCTACTGGATAATATCAAGAACTAATAAGGAACATGGATGAAGTTGAGATGTGGTGAGACATAAGACTGGCCTTGGTTGGGCATATATGTTAAGGATAAGTGGCAACAACCGTGAAACTGGATCTAGTGTCAGGGGGATAATTAGATGTGGGTTAAATTGTGTCAGAGTCGTGACAAGGTGGACAAAATCAGAGATCAAGGGTACATGGACTATGGGATACTCTAGGTTTATGGATGATGTCAATAGGAGTAGAATATAATGAATGCCCCAACTAAGGGCGACATGGGTTGGTTTTCCAGGAAAAGAAGGTCATCAAGGGAGACAACAAAAAACTATGTAAATGTTCTAAACAAAGGTTTTTTACAAGGACCAAATGAATAAAGAATAATTTGGGATGAGTGTACAGATATAGAAACAGGTGCCCTAGTGCAAGATGGCTTGGCCTGTGAGGGCGAAAGTTGCATGGAGAACGGGTGGAGGACCCATGGGTGGGTTTCTATATGAGGTAAATGAATGGAGGACAATCTGTAGATGGGAAAAATGATTGTGGATGAAATGGAGGGTTAATGATACTGTGGAGGCATAATCAAACATGAACCATGATGAGATAACTTGGGAGTCCAGTGGGAAATATAGCAAAATGAGGAGGAGTATGCAACTGATTCTCGAAAATGCGTAAGACTATAAGGACTCCCATCCCTAGTGGGTGAAAGTAGCATGAGTGTCAAAGTGACAAGGGGGACTATGAATGGGACAACTCATGTGAGGAAGAGTGCTATCGGGTGACAATACCGAAATGCAGCAGAGTTGATAGTACTACAGAGCCAGATGTGGGGGTCCTAGAGGTAAATGTCGATGGGTGTGATTGAGAGATGCATTTGAGATTAAGAGGGAATGGTTACATGCTAGTGTTGATCATATACCTGAAGGGGTCGCACTGTGTTGTGATGACCAAATACCTACAAACATTAAAATTGAATACCTGACATGAAAAATATATGAATATAAAGGACATATGATAGTTATTTGATAATTTTGAACATGAGCATGCGTACCTGGATGTGATGTGAGAAAAAAAAATGCTCCCCCAGGTCCAAGTATGGATGGTGACTCGGGGAATGTGACTGTGTAGGCGGCAGGATCCTGATCCCGTGGCTGAAGATGGATGAAAAAACAAAGAATCTGAGCTCCTGTAACTGAGCGTGGAAGTTTGGAAAAAGGGAAAATATATAGCTGTGGAGACCATAATACCACCTAATTTGTACCTGCGGCCATAGTGATTTGACGAGAGGTTTTTCGAGGAGATTTGGAGATTACGGGAGTTAGAGCCAATCGATCTAGGATTTGCGAGAGATAGGTTAGTGGTCTCATCCTCTTGCATAGTATATAGGGTTTATTGTTATGTGACTTATTAGTAAATGCAGACATAAACAGATCTCCCTATATCCACCTAGATCTAGAACAAAACATAACAGAACATGATGCTTTCCCTAAGATCTAATCACTGAGTTTACTATTTAGCAAGAGATGAGAAACATACCATTTAAATATCACTTCATCTTGTCGTTGTTGTCCTAGCTCCACTCCAGTGCTCCTGTGATATTGAATCTGCAAGGGAACATAAGCTAACCAAAGTGAAATCAATAATATACTCAACGAGAACCTATGTATGTGATCAAGGAATCATACAATAAAACGAGATAAGTTTTATGGGAATGAAACATATCACTGTATCATATAATAATGAAAGTGGAGATTACAACCAAAGCCTTGATGTTGTAAGGTCCCCTTCTGATGACCCTTTTCTCCAACACACACTTGATCCAATCTTGAATGAAAAATATCCACAATGACTTGATGAATTGAAATGAGGTTCCCAAGAATGATCCAATGCAAAACTCTCCATGCAATCTTAGCTTATTCAACCTTCATTAACCTTAAAATCAACCTTAGCCTTTTCCATGAGAAATCCCTCTTTATATAGGGGAAGTAGAGATGGTTAAAAAGATTGGGATGATCCCACCAAATCAGAGAAGCGAGTAGGATCCCAACCATACGGATGCCACCTCACCTTCTAGAAGACCCCCTTCTAGAAATTTCATGAAACTTAACCTTTTCTTAGTCTTTTGACATCATAGCACCCTAGCTTTAGGGAAGCTTGCAGAGACATCACAATCTAGATTTAGGGCAGAGGGCGACAAACAAACATCATCGTACCCTACTTATGGTGCAGCCTGCGATGGACCTCCTTAATAAGGTTTTTGATAAGAGAAAGTTAGTCACTTTCCTCATGAAGAAAGGATCTTTTTGGGAACATGAACACACATTTTTCAATGGATCACTGGGGTGACAAAAATAATGTGTAACAGAATGCTCCCAAAAGTATGAGGCTGGAACTTGTGAGAGCTGAAATAATTTGTAGAATGTGTGTGTCAGAAACAAAGAGCACATCAGTTGAGAACCTGCAAATAGTCAAGCATGAACATAATAATATACCATTGTCCGAGGTAGGAATTCACATACTCATATTGCAAAATTTCAAATGATTCATGGCCACCAAATATACACTGTGGATCCATGTCAATGTGAAACCGACATAGCCACCCATAATACACTGTGGATCTATGCACTAAAATGACTGAAATTCAGACATATCCATGAGACATACAAAGTGGATCTATGTGCCAATAAAAATCATGAATACTTCGTTGCAACCTAGAATATAATGGTATTATCCAGGGTCTTCATTTCCATCATCACTAAGTATGAATATAACCATGTGATTACAGGTGCCGAAGTCGAACATGGTAGAAACCACTTGATTATCGGTCAATGATGAGAACTGCTAACAAGTGTGAGGGAAATCACCATTGATGTTAATGACTACCAAGGTACCCCAGTACAATCCAACGAGTGTGAATAAAGGATTTGAATTCAAAAAATCAAGGGAATCCTCCAATCAGAGGCCAATGATATGAACCCACTGTTGAAAGCGAAGAAACCTTCCATTGAGGCATGCAGGCTCTAAGACACTGAATGATTTCTAGGTCTTTTTCCTGGATAATGAGTTGAATTCAACAAGAAAATACTTGTCACAGGAGGGCCTTGATGTATCCCCCATCAATGACATGAAATAAGTAATAGATTTGAGATATATCAGAGTATGAAATGATTCGAAACTAACACAGGGAAGGTCGACATGGTAGAAAATTTATAATTGTAGATGGTCGAATCGATAGGAGGCTTATTAAGGCTAGTCTTCTCTTGAACATATGAATGACATGACAATGGTCTCTAAAACATTGAATCAAGGAGGACCCAACATATGGATGTGTGGATGATCAAACAAGAGACAAATGGATTTCCCAACTAGGATACAATGATGAAGGGGGGTGTCATGTTCAAGAGAGACTATTACTGCCACTAACACGGATACAAAGACACATTTCTTTCCCAAATTTCCCCCACCATTTCTGGCGAGTACCTCTTTATTTTTACACAAGATTGAGGAGGATAACATATTCTTGTTGATGTAATCTCATCCTTCAAACAAGTCCCTCGGTGTACATTTAACGAACCCTAAGAAGGAGTGGTCCGGTCCCATGTGGGTCTTTCGATGTTTGTTTAACAAGTCTAAAGAGAGAAAAATCAAGGGTTTTTCATGTTTAGAGCGTTTGAAAAACACTTAAAGAGGACTCCACAACTTCATTTTTCATAAGTTGATCTGATGTGACCAGAAAATTGATAACCTACCTCTCATCAAATGTTTTATTCAAATACTTTTACGAGCATGAAAAGAACAAGGTCGTTTGACAATATTTTCATTTTTACGGAGCATGAAAAGAGCTTAAAGGATACTCCACGGGTTTCCTTTTTCGTGTTACGATTACGAGTACGAAAATACGGAAAAAGTATACTTGGTTATATTCTCATTGATTTACGAGCATGAGAAGGAACAAAACCTAAGCTTGGAGTTTTTCCTAAAAAAATCTAAAAGGATCTATACATGCGGAAAATGTATAAAAGAAAACCAAAAGACATATCCTTGTTCAATATTTCACTACTAGGTTTTTGATCTACAAAAAAGAAAACACTTGCAATGTCATTTAGAACTTTAGGGTTTAGATGGAATATATATAAAATAATATAAAAATGAAAAAGTAATAAAGTAATAAAAATGGGTAAAAACCTATCTTTACTATTCCATTGTTACTCCACCAAAACTTTGATCCAAAACCCCCATTTTACCTCAAACTTTCACTGCGGATTACGGGAGGCACAGTTGATCATTTGACAAACGGTCTCCACTGAATAGGTAATTTTCATCTCCTTCAACTTTTCATGGATCAATTTTTTATTTTCATTGGTTAGAAATGACTTTTTGGGATGAGTTTTCAAGGGTACCCACGTGTGGAGTTCATCGTAGGCACCCTATATTGTGCCCTACTGATCTGAATGGATCTCCACACGTGAAATAACTTAGCGCCATGTTGATTTCAAGGTGGCGACAAAAGTGTTTAAATGATGCTTTCTTGGGTTATATTTCTCATGCATTTAATTATGCATTTGTGGGAAAAAATACTTCATGCATTTTTCATATTAGTTTGATTAATGCTTTATGAAGTGCTCATGCATTTTATGAGCTTTAAATAACTCATGCATTATTATTATTCACTTGTAATTAAATGATTAATATTTGTGAGAGAAAATGTGTCTCACATATTATTCATTTATTAATTATGGAAATTGGTTTTCATGTGAGAAACCACCTCACACCAATTTGCCATTTTTATCTCAATTGTAGGTTGAGAGAATCAAGGGCATGGTTGGAAAGTCTTTGGGTAGTTTTGAGACTTTTCCATTTTTAATCCTAAGATGGTTGAATATCCTACTTTTAAGGATCTTGTTTTTCCTTCTTTATAATCAAATCCTACAATTGTGGATCTTGTAATTAATGCTCTTAGTTGGAGAGTGAGTAAGGAAAAACTATATATATTCCTTATGTGAGCCATGTTGAAAGAAAGGAGA
>ML787011.1:269437-282847 GCA_009831015.1 Picea engelmannii | reverse complement strand
GTTGAAGATTTTGTTGAAGATGTAGATGTTTTCATAGATCTGATGAAGTATATGCACCATTGAGATGTCCACACATATCCACTTTATCTTCTTTTAATGAAAAATATCCAAATAAATTTTGGATGAAATTTTGAAAACCGTGCAGCCGTTTTAGAAAAAATGTTGAAATTTTGTTGATTTTAAAACGATCATAACTTCACTTTCCGAACTCTGTTTCAGACGATTTTTTTTTGAAATTGGATATTTTTCCAAGAGGAATTTAAATATCCAATTTGCTTCTGAAAAATTTTCTCAGAAAATATCATAATGGCGTCTGATGTGCGCAGCTCCCTTTTTGTCTCCTAAGATGCATGCATGGTGCATGCAACAATGTTTGCATGTGACTCCTGAGATGCATACCATATATATTCCGCATGAATTTCAGAAAACAAATCTGAAATGGAGTAGACATCATATTCAATTAATGGAATACAAATTTTTGTAGAAGACTCTGCATAATAAGAGACTTGATCTTCTGATGGCTTCTCTTCTGGCTCTATCTGTTCGACCTCCTGCATGAAATATTCAAAATATTCTTTATTCCCAAATAGAACCTCCAATCTGGTCCATAATTCATTTGGAGTTAATCCTTGTGATTCTTCATATACTTGATGGAAAAGTTCAAGAGAAACATACATGCTGATACTTCCTATGGCCATATCTTGTCTATTGGGAAAGTCATTTTTCTCATCGACAGAATCAGACTCTACTTCCATTGCCATAGTTATTTGGTACAAGCCTCTACATCTAAGATGAAGCAGATTTTTTGGCTTCCATTCCAAATAGTTATGAGGCGTGAGAAGTATTTCTGGTGAATAAACCATATTTTTGTTCTCTTCAATCTTTTGTACCTGCAAAAAATGATTTGGTGTAGCTTTTGCTTAGAATTCCATCGACTATGATACCATGTAAATGTGTTGAACCTGCACAGAATAGATCTAGCTAGAAAATACTACACACATTTGCAGAGAGAAATTAAGAAATAAGAAGCAAGATAAAAAGAATGGAAGAATTCTCATTAACCATTATTCCACACTTAAAGAGTGAATAAATTAAAATAGATATAGGTTACATGAGTAAATAATGATCCATAGTGGTGGTCTAGATTGATCTGGACACACACCAATAGTTACAAGAGTAAACTGCCACCTAGTCTAGTCTCTCAGGCAGTTATGAGAGTGAACTGCCACCTAGCTGAGTTAACTAGTCAACTAGTCTTTAGTTAACTGACTGAAGAAAGAGTAGTGAGTTGGTGATGATACCAATGTTGCATGGTGAAAAAACCAATGCAACATCTAACTCAACTCAACTAGTCAAACTAAAGTGTCAACTGAAAGAGAATATTATCCAGGTGGAATATTCTCCCCTAAAATATATGAGACTGGATAATGACTAATTATGACTAATAAACAAGGAATAACCTTAGGAAAAATAAATCCTAGGCGTGTGTGAAGTAACTCTAACATTCTTGTCATATTGGGCTTTAACACGTTTCTTCTGAGTTTCAATAACTAGGGTGACATCACAACGAGTTTCGTCTAGTTGCATCAAATACAAAAGACGTTCTTCTTCGGTAGAGGTATTGGGGAGAAGTTCAATGACCATTTTTAGAGATGGTATTTCACATTCAATCAGAAAGATAGTCTCAATACCATAAACTTGTTGGAAAGGTGTAAATCTTGTGACAGACTTAACGGATGTCCGATAGTCCCATAATGTTGAGAACAACATCGTGTGCCAGCTTGTCTTATGAATTCCTATCATTTGTCGAAGCATAGTAATGAGAACTTTATTGATTGCTTCAACTTGGCCATTTTCCTGTGGGTAATAGGGGGTTGATTTTTCATGGTGAAGACCCAACTTTTTAGTAAGTTCAGACATCATGAAATTACAAAAATGACTACCATGATTAGTAATGATAGATTGAGGGATACCAAACCAAGTAATGATATGATTGAACATGAACAATGTTGTAGTCTTCCCGGTATTATAAAATGTAGGCATCACCTCGACCCATTTAGTGAAATAATACACAGCTACAATGATGTACCCATGCCCCCCGGCCGAGTGACAGTTACATGTCATGAAGTCAATGCCCCATTTGGCGAATGGACCAATGAAAACTACAGGATGTAAGGGATCATGATGAGATCTTATTTTTTTAGTATAAGTTTGGCAAGCATGGCATTTATGAACAACAGTGATGCAGTCCTTGAACATAGAAGGCCAAGAATAACACACTCGTAATATCTTTTGGGTAGTGGAATACCAAACATATAACTACCACATGCTCCAGAGTGTCAATCATTCAAATCTTTCTCAGCTTCATCATAAGTGAGACATCGTCAGAAAATGGAGTCAATACCACGGCGAAAAAGGGTATCACTGAGAATGATGTATAGATGAACTTGATACCGTATATGACGACGATCAGTACTAGATAGGTCAGTCTGGAAAGTTTGAGTATGGAGATAGATAATGATATCTCTGTACCATACGTCATCAGAACTGATTATAAAAATGGATTCGTCGGGAAAGGAATCCTCTGCCATGTTTTCTGTCTTGGTCGAGGGAAGTTCATATATCAGTTCAGAGAAAACCAAGGATTTCTTTGACTTAGCACATTCAAATTCTAAGTCAAACTCCTAGAGAATCACTATCCATTTGGAGTACTTTCCCCCTAGAAATTGTCAGGTAAGGATGTGTTTCATAGGGTTTCAATCAGAAATAATAGTGGTTCGACGTAACAAGATATAATGACGAAAATGTTGGACAACTTGAACAACCACCAAGGCCAGTTTTTCCACATGTAATTATTTTGTCTCATTAATCGTGAGACTCTGAATCAAATAGTATATCACATGTTCATCATGCAAATCATCCTCTTGGAATAAGACCATGGAAATGGTAGAGGCCGAAGCAACTAAGTAGAGGAAGTAATCCCGACTATAGTCAGGGAGGAACAATAATGGTGTACGGGTTAAGACAAGTTTCAAAGCTTTGAAGGCTTTGGTTGCAGTGTCATCCCATATGAACTCGTAACCTTTCTTGAGTAGCCGAGTGAATCATTTCATCAATTCAATGTAATTAGGGATGAATCATTGTAAAACATTTTCCTTACCTTGCAAACTTTGGAGCCGACATAAAGTGGAAGGAGGAGGTAGATTAAGGATAGCGTCAACCTTCAATGGGTCTACGTGAATCCTTTGTATCGACACAATAAAACCAAGTAGTCGATTGGACTCCACACAAAAAACACATTTGTGCAGGTTCAAGCGGATACGGTAATAACAACAACGTACAAAAATGGCCCTTAAATGTGTCGGGTGATCTTGGCGACGCATGGAATGCCCCGGTAGGTCGTCAAGATAGGGTTGTACACTGTATTTAATATAATGGAAAGCCTAAAACATAGTGCGCTGAAAAGTTGCGCCAACATTCTTGAGACTGAAGGGTAATTTTCGGTAAGAAAAGGTTCCCCAAGGGAAAATAAAAGTGGTCTTGTGTTGGTCCGCGGGTAAAATATTAATTTGATTATAGCTCGAGAAACCATCCATTAAAGAGCATATTTCTCTACTGGCATAGTCGTCCACGATCTGGTCAACGAAAGGGGTCGGGTAATTGTATTTAGGACAAGCCTTCTTTATATCCCTATAATCTACACAGATGCATATGGTACCTTGTTTCTTATTCACTGGAACTAGATTCGATACCCAATCAGTCAAATCCATGGGATAAACAAAGCCAAATTTAAGAATTTTCTCAAATTCAAGCTTGATAGCAACAACTTTGCGTGAATGTACTGGGCGAAGTCGTTTCTGAACGGGTTTAGCATCCGAGTATGTCTTAATATCGTGCACAACGATATCAGGATCAATACCTGGCATCTCTTCATAACTCTAGGAGAAAACATCATGGAATTATTGGAAAAGGGAAATATATGTGTGGACATAATCAGTAGAACATGAGGCCCCAATATGAACATTATTCACTACTCTGGGTTTAATGGAAATGTCGAGAGGGATGGTAGGTGAAATATTTCTCAAGTTCCCTTCATACAAAACACTGTGTGTTGACTCAAGAATGGAAGAAACAACAACAATGGTCGACGTAGTCGAAATCCGTTGATAACTCTCTATGGTGTCACATTCTAGAAAGAGAATGGAGCGATGATGCCCATCGTCCCAGAGAGTGTCTTCCATATACATGGCTGACATGATCATCTCATCAGTAAAAAATATCACGTGAAATAGATTAGGAGATGAATCACAGAGAGAAGGAGAGGAGGGGGTTGTCGATTGAATAGCTTGGTAAGCAGATTCGACCAGACTTAAAGGAATCTTGTCACCGTAACGAGGGTAAACACCAGGGCTAAGTACTACCCATGGGTCATATGATGCAGGGGTTTAACGAGCGGTGGTGGATATTATTTTAATAGAGGCAGCAAAAGGAGGGGGAATATCAGGTGGTGGGATTGGAAAAGTTCCCATCAAAGTCCAATGAGTGATTTGGTAAACCACTTGGCTAATAGTTGATCAAGAAGAGAAACTTTGATTAAACATCTTCTTCTCCTCCACTCATGGATGTGATCAAAAATATGAGTGGATGAGGATTTCTTGAAAGAACTCAAAATTTTGGTTCCTGTCTCGTATCATATTGGTAACTGGTAATGTGTCAAAAATGCCATAGCTATGGTGTTAAAGTCATTGAAGAATCCTCATGGTAACTCGATGTACCATTTTGATGCCGAACTTGTGAGAGTTTGTTAGAAAAATCGTAATCTAATGGATTCATCTATCAAGGAGTTGGATGAACACCATAGAGGAAAATTCATAACATGATTATTCGGATCTTCTCCTGCTCAACCGTCAAATTTAGGAATGTTGGACGGTAACTTGGTCGATATAAAGGGCCAGTAAGGAGAATGTAAGATAGGATCATTCAAAATCCTAGACAGATCAGGGAAGTCCAAAGTGGCCAGGAAAGGAAACTATCGGTTCACTTGTGGAAAATGGTAGTTTTGAGGGGGAAGCCCCATAGGTATACTAGTAGGACCATAAGAAGTCTGCAAATAAGGAGACATTCCTGACAGATTTGGTTGTGGAGGATTTTTAGGCACATATCCCATAGGGTTGGATTGATTAGGGGGGTTCCCTTGAAAAGGAACACTAGGTGGAACTTTTGGACCCCAAGTAGGATTCAAAGAACCTGGATACGGTTGAACGAGGTTAGCGGGTACAAAAGAGTTAACTTGAGGATGTTTCCCCCCAAACAACTTTAGGTTTCCTTGGAACATAATATTCCAAGGTAGAGATTGTACCACAGGTGAGTTCTGTCCATAAAGTGGGTTATGGAATCCAACTTGAGGTTGCCCCCCAAGTTGAGGTTGTACCCCAATATGAGGTTGTCCCCCAAATTGAGGTTGCCCCCCAAGTTGAGATTGACCTCCAACAAGAATATGGAAACCATGAGTGATAGAAAGACTGGTTCCTTTAAGTGGATTGGAGCCACTAGGGCTAGATCCTCCAGGAAAAGGTGGAGGAGGAACATAAGGCCCTCCGGAGAGAACCTGGGTAGGTGTAGGAACAAAACTAGCAGCAAAATTATACCCAGGAGGAATAAAAAATCCAGAGCCTTTGGGTGGAACCTGGGTGAAAAAAGAAACAGAAGTAGTCAGAGCTCTATACCCAGGGGGAAGTGATGGATTTGATCAAGGTGGAAGTGGTGTCCCAATCAGATCTTGGGAAATAACCACATTTCTGATAGGAATTGTAGTATCTTGTGGGACCATAGTAGAATGGACCATTTGAAAAGTAGGAATCGATTTAAAACCAATAAACAATTGGTCTGGAATGGTGGTGGCGTTACTGGTAGTATCGGTAAATGGTCTAAAGGTACCATATAGGTAACAAATGTATCAGGCATTTGTGATGCCATAGGTCGATCAGGACTCGCTCCTAGGTTACCATACAGATCATGTAATGTCAAAGGGACAAAAATAGAATTATAAGTTCTGACAGTGTGAGTTAGTGTCCTAAATGATTCACTTTGAAAAAGTGGATTCTCTACTCCAAATCCTGCGTTAGTTGCAATCGGTATTCCAGTATTATCAACAACAATGATTTCTCCAGACGAATTCATCTAAAGTATACATGCATCTGGTCTAATAGGGGGAAGTCTGAATGCCTCTAAAGATTCAGAAACAATTCGAAATCCTTCTAAAGAGTGTATGCTTCCAACTTCAGAAGGTACTTCGTTATTGACTACTCCCTCAGAAGATCTTTTTAGTGAGTTAGGAGGCAAAGGTTGGTAACCTTCCATATCTTTCAGGGGTATCCCTTGCATCCTACATGAGTGACGAAGGCCGATGTTTCTTTAGCTGAGTAGAGAACAAAGAAAAGCTATGGCCGACTAGAGGAAATAAACAACACTCACTAATAAAATCTAGGAATCAAACCAAGAAAACAAACCTTTTTATTTCAAATTCACTAGTTGGTGATGAAATCCAATGTCATGAAATCAAGACAAGAAGGGGCTGGGATAAGCAGGAAGAAATGTTATGTTGATGACATGCTTAATGGACTTACACCCTGGTGCAAGCTCCCACACATAATCATGGGTATACCCTCCAAGGAACCCAAGTGAGTTTGGCCAACGTCGATTCCAGGTACCGTGAAGACTTGCCCCTCCACAATCACCTCGTGTAAAGACCCTAAAGATATATGATACTAAGGTTACCTACTACAACAGTGATGCCTGGGGAAATATTCGATAGACTGATCCACGTGCAAAGGCAATGTATCTAGCCCGAAATCAACTCGAAAGGCTTCCACTCATAATTGTGGGTATACCTTCAAGCGACACCCATAATATGCACAATATCTACACCAAGACCAACAAAGCAGGGTGAGTAACTCTGCTACTATTTTGGTGCTTTGGAGAGTGCACCTCACAACCTATTCCAAAGCACTATCCTAGCTAGTGTTGGTGAAAAAGATCCCTAGAAAATACAAGTTACTAATAAATTTTAAATTTGCACTGTGTTTTAGAGGTTGTTGCTTACTCAAAATAGGAGATGGAAGTGAAATTGTTGATGTTGTGAACTTGAACCAATAAAATGAAAAAAGAGATGAATGTGCAATTTTAAATTCAATGAACCCTAGTTACAGTAGGGAGAAGGTATTTCTTTCAAAGTACAACAAGCTACAAAATGTGATTTCTTAATACTGAATGAACACAATTCCAAACAATAATGAACTAAAATTTTTCCAATTTCTTCTCTTCACAAATATTTCGAACTTAAAACTTTGTGTATGAGGGATTACTTAAAAAGAATAAATGAATTCAATTCTTCCTTTCCAAGACAAAATCAGAGATGTGATAATGGAAGGAAAAGGTACTCCAGCAAAATCAAGACATTCTCAACGCAATTCCCAAATCAAATTCATAATGTAGACAAAAGTGAAAAAGACAAGAAAAATTCTTGACATAAGAAAGCAAAAAGTTTTTCTTAATAAACAACCAATATGATAAACAAAATGAATACAAAACTCAGAACAAACCAAAGCCTCTTCGTCAAACAAGCACTCAGATCAGATCCCGAGATTATATCCTCGTGATAATGAGCAAAAGTAAAAAACTTGCAAAATGAAAATAAAGACTTTCAATCACTGAAAACCAATCACAAACAAGATTTAAACTCAATAATCAATCAATCATGGGCATAGAAATTTCACCCTAGGCTACTAAGGAAAATCTGGGTGGTAAAAGGCAAAATGACTCACTCCATCAAAACTTACAAGAGTCGTTGCAGGCTGGATATAGGACACAGAGCGACGAGCTAAGTTCGTCACAAGTCACTGGAAAAGCAGAGTGCAACGTCGTCACAATGGATTGGCTAGGCAGAGAGTGACGTCTCAGGGTCATCACAGGATGTCAATAAGGTACAATGCGACGATCTCTATAAATTTGAAAAATTTGTAATAAAGGCAAAAAATCCAAAGGAACTTCTAAACCTAGGGAGTCTAAATGGATCATCCACAGACTCAAAGAATGAAATTTATCAGAAGAAGGCACGATAAAGGAAAATGGGAAGAAAAAAATCAAAAGGAGGTTGTATCCCTAGTATGGTTTCTAATTTTGTTATGGGATTTATCGATAAATGTGGATATAAACAGATCTCCCTAGATCCACCTAGATCTAGAACAAAATAAAACATAACATGGTGCTTTCCCTAAGCTCTAATCATTGATTTTAATATCTAGCAAGAGATGAGAAACATACCATTTAAATCTCGCTTCCTCTTGTCGTTGTCTTCCTAGCTCCACTCCAGTGCTCCTATGATATTGAATCTGCAAGGGAACACAAGCCAACCAAAGTGAAAGCAATAATATACTCAACGAAAACCTATGTATGTGATCAAGGAATCATACAGTAAAACTAGATAAGTTTTATGGGAAATAAACATATCACTGTATCATATAATAATGAAAGTGGAGATTACAACCAAAGCCTTGATGTTGCAAGGTCCCCTTCCAATGACCCTTTTCTCCAACACACACTTGCTCCAATCTTGAATGAAGAAGATCCACAATGACTTGATGAACTGAAATGAGGTTCTCAAGAATGATCCAATGCATAACTCTCCATGCAATCTTAGCTTATTCAACCTTCATTAACCTTAAAATCAACCTTATCCTTTTCCATGAGAAATCCCTCTTTATATAGGGGAAGGAGAGATGGTTAAAGCGCTTGGGATGATCCCACCAAATCAAGGAAGCGAGTAGGATCCCAACCATACAGATGCCACCTCACCTTCTAGAATATCCCCTTCTAGAAATTTCATGAAACTTAACCTTTTCTTAGTCTTTTGACATCGTCGCACCCTAGATTTAGGGAAACTTGCAGAGATGTCACAATATAGATTTAGGGCAAAGGGTGACGACCAGGCATCATCGCACCCTGCTTATGGTGAACCCTGCGATGAACCTCCTTAACAAGGTTTTTTTTATAAGAGAAAGTCAGTGACGTTCCTCATGAAGAAAGGCTCTTTTTGGGAGCATGAACACATGTTTGTGAATGGGTCACTGGGGTGACCAAAATAATTTTGAACATGAGCATGCGTACCTGGATGTGATGTGATAAAAAAGAAAATGCTCCCCCGAGGCCATGTATGGATGGTGATCCGGGGAATGTGACTGTGTAGGTGACCGAATCCTAATCCTGTGGCTGAAGACGGATCGGAAAACATAGACTATGAGCTCCTGTAACTGATCTTGGAAGTTTGGAAGAAGGGAAAATATATAGCTGTGGGGCCCACAATGCCACCTTATTTGTACTTGCGGCCATAGTGATTTGACAAGAGGTTTTTCGAGATTTGGAGATTACGGGA
The DNA here is from genome assembly GCA_009831015.1 of Picea engelmannii. NCBI lineage: Eukaryota > Viridiplantae > Streptophyta > Pinopsida > Pinales > Pinaceae > Picea > Picea engelmannii. The sequence goes on along the minus strand of ML787011.1, from coordinate 273,417 downwards.
GTTCGAGCCATTGATCCAAGATTTCTGAGAGCCAGGTTAGTGGTCTCATCCTCCTGCATAGTAGATAGGGTTTATTTTCTGGGTAGGGTACTATAGATGGCCATACTAGGGGTTTTTGTAGGGGTAGGCCCACCAATGTGTTGAAATTACTAAGACAGTTGAGAGGGGGGGTGAATCAGTTATTACTATTCTTAAACAATTTTAAGTCAATTAAACCATTTTTAATCTTTCTCCAAGTGACCATCAATATTATACAACATATGAACAACATAAATAATGAGCATCAGTCACACATAAGATATACACAGAGACATATTTTCACGAGGAAACCCATAAAGGGAGAAAACCTCTTCTTCTTCAAAATGTTAGGCAGTCTTTTAAGTTCCGTACATCATCTATAGTTGAGCACCAACTCAATGTGAGGCTACTACCTTTGTTTTACAAGATCCAACTTGTTTGAGAGAACCAACTCTTTGGTTTCTCTAGCACCCACTAGAAGGAAGCACCAACTCCCTGAGTGTTCCAGCACCAACTGGATGGAAGCACCTACTTCCACTTATACAAGCACCAACTTGCATACATAAAACTCTGTGTTTTCCCAAGCACCACCCTGCCACCCTTGTTTCTAGCCACAACTATATGGAAGCTACAACTCCCAATATTCAAGCATCAAATTGAAAATCAGAGGACCACAGTCCTCCCTATCACCACCCTTCCTCCCTGATTATGAATAAATGATTGACAAACAAACAATACATGTATTTCAATTCTTACCCCTTCTTCATTGTTCTGCAATTCTTCTCTGGTTCAAAAATTGTTCTACAGTTCTGCTATGCCTCATGCTATTATGCTATTCTTCTCTTACTTCATGCTATTCTGCTACTCTCCTCTTGCTTCTGTCTGTTCGGTGACTGTTAATCATCTTTGAGTTTTATCTTATGCTCTGCATTCTTTCATTTTGTCCTTCTTACAGTTCATCTCATTGTTTCTGTTAGAACAACTCACCTTACACAGTCGTTGCAACTCGCCTTTTATACTCATCATCCTCATCAGTTACACCTTGAATATCCTTGGGCAAAGACAAAAAATTCTCAGCAACTGTATCACCAACCGATCAAGAACCATGATTTGATTTTCTAACTGAATTGTAATTGAACTTATTAATCATGAAAATAAATGATGACCCTTTGATCATATTTCTGATTAACCTGCACCGTTGGATTACCAATGATGGATCTCACACCTACTCCATATGCCCACTGGATGTGACCATGCGCCTAATCAGAATGCCTTTCGCATTTCTCATTTCGACAATCTAGAGGTGAAGAGTCTAGACTCTTCATGTTGCTATCTCCGAAAAGGGGCTTAGCTCGGCTAGCTCCTCCCTCTCACGTGACCACTGAAAGTGACCACAGGTTGTGCCAAAAGGTGCTTTGTGAATTCACATTTCAACATTCTTGTCGTGAGTGTCCTTGACACCTCCAACTCCCATTATTCGAAACTTTGAAATGGATTCAGATCAACGGTCCACAATCTTGATGATTTGAACGTCCAGATATTTTCATGATCTCGCATATCGCGATTCCTGTGATGAAGGGTCTCGACACTCCAAGTTGCAATCCCCAAAATGGAGCTTTGCAATTATCTCCTTCCCTTAAGCCTTCGACGATGTGACCTTGTCTATGACCACGGGCTAGACCTTATTGCGATTTCGCATATCGCGAGTTGCAAGGTTAGAGCATTTCCTTCCTTTGACATTCTAGTCAGCAAAAAGTTAATCCCTCGCCACATGTCCCTCTTGGATCAACGGTCAAGATATTATCGCGATTTCACAAATTCACAGGCCTCCGTGATGCCTGATCAACGGTCCACGATCTCCCTTTGATCAACGACTCAGATTAAGTCATGGTTTCACATTTCAAGATTTCATAGGATAGAGCACCTCCTTTCTTTGACTTTCCAGTCAGCGAAATGCCAATCGCTCACCATGTGCCCTTTGCATCCAACGTTCCAAAACATACCTCGATCTAAAGGTCTAGATCAATTCTCAGGATTTCAAATATCGCAAGTTCCCACACCATGTTTCGTTGACTCCTCCAATGTACAGGTTAGTGAAATTCTAGTCGCTTGCCACATGTCCTTATTGAATATGGACGGTCCTCCTGCTTTCGGGATTTTGTAGGCCCTCTTCATATTGCACGTAAAGACCATGCTCCTTCTTATGGATCCAACGACGGTCGGCCTTCGGGCTCAGATCTGATGCCTAAGATCTATTTTCTTCTATTATGCGCTCCTCCTATCTGAATTTAGATCTGACGGTCATCGATAATTCTGAATGGGATCCAATGATCACTATTGATCTTGCCATTGTCATGCCATTATCACTACGCTACTAATTGTGCTGATCTTTTCCATCAATGACATCGCCATCAAGGACAAACACACATACTCTGCCTCTATCTGAAAACATGCCAACACAATGCGTGGGAGAAGGAAGGATACCTACGCTGAGATGTGTGGGTATAATTATCTCTCCTATTCATGATGTGCGGCTGTGTTGAAAACAGTCGTGCACGGTGTCACATGCATGGGAAAAATAGGTGTGTATTGGGTGCGTTCATGTTCAAATTACAGCTCCGTAATGTGCACAATTGTTTCTCATATAGTTGCGCACTAGTGCACAGCTGTGTTAATAACAGGAGCACATGAATGTGCAACTCTGAGGGTGATAGATGCGCATTGATGTGCATCTGTTTCTTCAAAAAATGCACATTGATGTGCAACTGTGTGAAGAACAATCGCGCATGTGTGTGCTCCTTTGGGGGGTGACATCTGTGGATTTGAGGGAAATCTAGGGTCTTAAAGAAAAGTTGTATTTTTGAAGAGTTTTTAATGATAATTATGGATGATCAAGTGTTGTTGGTGTGGATGCAGGTGATCATCTTAGTATGCTAGTCCATTGGAGAGAGTAGGATTGGGAGCGCCTCAGGGAGGCAGTGAGAGAGGATTTGGGTATATGAATACTTTTGGAAGCATGTGGGTTGTTGAATTTCTTTGACTGCCCACTGATACGAGTGCAGGAGTACCTGCTGCAATATTTGATCTCTATGTGGAGCACTGAACTATAGTTCTTCATTGTGCAGGGAGAGCAGTTGACATTCTCTGTGAGGGAGCATGTTTATTTCTTGACAGGGCTCCCTTTTTAGGCAATGGCCCTAACTACTGATCCCTAGTTGCCAGCGGATGTACACTTGGTAGATGTGGCACGGAGGTATTGTTCTAGACTGAACATTATGTCAGGTTCGGTTGTCCGTATCAAGGAGATGGATGATTTGTTGCATCAGTGTATCGTAACAATGATTGTGAGGATCTATGGATCCTTAACGACTCAGCGGATCAGTGGTGGTTAGCTAAGTATTATGCAGAGAGTGTTGGATGGGGATTTCTTTGCTTGGGGGTTGATCTTGCATGCTAGGATGATGGGGAAGATTAACTGGTGTTGAATTGCTGACTCCGGTGACTTTGCCTTTGGATCGATCTTGGTGGTGTGGTTTTTGGAGAGGGTGCCCATGTTGCACCCTAGAGTGTTACTGCCAGCGGCTAAGGCACAGAAACCATGACTGATGCAATGGGCATCGATTTTTGTTCGACATGGAGGTGGGGACAGTGGCCACTATTTCATGACCACCTTGGCACGTGTGTGGCACTAGATGCCACAGATTATACTACAGTTTCCGTATGGTGGGATGGATTTCTGACATGACCTAGATATGTTGTTGCCTCTTGGGGAGGATTGGGATCAGAGAGGTATGTTGGTGTACTTTATGTTTTGTGATTTTGATAGTATAGAATATGTTTATATATGGATGGATGTTGTTAAGGTCCTAACCCGCACATAGGTAGATCAATGTATTCAGATGTAATAAAGGTCAATATTAATAAGACCTTTCAATAAAATAGAATAAGGCGGATGTAAGAAG
>ML787011.1:224668-263353 GCA_009831015.1 Picea engelmannii | reverse complement strand
AATATTAATAAGACATTTCAATAAAATAGAATAAGGCGGATGTAAGAAGACCTAATAGAAGCTTCCGCTTCTAGAAGGATCTTCCTCTAGATGCTTCTTTTTAGTATAAATAGGAGTCGAGGGTATGAGAACCCTAGCTTGGAGATTATTGTAATATAGTGCTGCTTAATTGGAGTTTGCCCCCTCAAAGAGGCCTGTGAACATTGCTATCAGATTCAAAGTGTTATTTCTGTTGCTATTTCGTGAATCATTTCTGTGTATTGTGAAGATTATGCTGGATATTTTACTGTTATTCTGTTATTTCTAGCATTTCGTTTCTGTTCTGCATATTTTATATATCTGGTATCTTGCAGATGTTGATTCTATCATTGTTTTTGTTTTTTTATATGTGGGGCCACGAGGCCAAGAGGCTGAGTTGGTTGCAGAGGCGACTTGTCAGGGGCCAGTGAGACCATCGTGGGTAGAGCCATGGGTGGGAGAGAGACGTCAGAGGTATGAGCCTGGTGCGAGGCCAGCAGATGAGGCAAGAGTTGGTCGGAGGAATAAATTTGATGATCTAGGTGCAGGGACCTCACATGTGCCTTAGGGAGATGATGGTAGGGATTTAGAGGATTTTCGCCGCTGGTTGGAGGTGGTAATACAGGGTGTGCCTGAGGGTATGTGGTCCCACATTCAGGATGAGAGAGTCCTAGAGAAATGTGTGGGTGGCCCTGCAGAGTTGCGGACCCCGATCTGCAGAGAAGTTATTGAGGGGGAAATGATGACTAGATGACTGCCCCTCGGACCTGGAGGACCCCTAGTTGGTGGGGCACCTCCTGCAGATAGAGCACCTAGTGCTGGCGCTTTGGAGGCACCATGAGTCCAATGTTGTATTATTTTTGTATTTACATAGGCCTCGGAGTCCATTTTGTATAGGGTAGTGTGACACCCATTTTGTACCTATAGGGGTGAGGGGGGCTCACTTACTGACGGGTGATGTACATGTTGTAAGTTTTTGTAAACATTGATGACACATTGATCTATTTATATATATGGATATACATGTTTGAGATCGTCGTGGTGTTTACATGTGATGATATGTTGTTTTTTATGATGTTTAATATATATGCTGTGACAGATGTTTTTGATGGTTTTATGTATGTGTGATGGTGTCTTGATGTGATAAATGCCAATCTAATACTATGTTAGCCATTTTATCTGCTATTTGATTGAATTGTCATGGAATATGCGTAAATGTAATCGAATAAAAATTTCAAGATAAGATTATAACTTGCAGGTATTTGCAAAAGAGGAAAGGATCACGGACACGGTATACATTGTTGAGATGCAGGACAATAAGATGAGAATCTAACAAGATGCTAAGGTGACAAATGTGACAGTGACTAGCCTCGGCAAGGAGGCAAATGATGACTCCATATTCTGCTTGGTTATTGGTTGTCGAGCCCAAACATATTTCGTTGGAGTGGAGCAGTTCATGTGAGAGGGTATAGAAGGCCTAAGTGGTCGAATTGAGATTTTGTGTTCAATGGCTAGCTCCGTCAGCGTAACCGATGTGGTAGGCCGATGGAGGAGGCATCTGTAAATAACATGAATGGTAGATAAGAAATAAGGAATGGAGGGAACAAAAGAAGACTAAAAACTCTACAAATGTGTACAAAAATGAAAAGCCTACTGTAGAGTGACTACGCTTAGGCATAAAACTTTTTTAAATACAACCTGTTAATAGGTTCTTTGAGAGGATATCCTTCTAGAGAGGCCATGATGTATGCGCCTTTAGTGTGGTAGTGTTGGACAATGTAGGGTCCATGCAATAATGACTTGAATTTCCCATGGTTGAAAGTATCGTGAGCGATATCGTAGGCTAGGACGAGATCTCCTTCGTTGAAAGAGCGAAGGTTGACATGGTGGTCAAAGGTGGCTTTAAACCATTTTTTAGCTGCCTCATTGTTCTGTAATGAAGATCGACAATATTCATCCAATGATTCTAGGTTTAGCAAGTGATGCTCCATTGGAGCAGTGTCAAGTAATAGCTCGATGGCGGTTCGCAAGGTGGGAATTTCACACTCGATGGGGAGGGTGGCTTCAATCCCATGAACGATATGGAATGGTGTAAAATGGATGGAATTTTTGAATACCGTGCAATAATCCCATAATGATGAAAACAACATATGGTGCCAGTTGGTCTTATGTTTGTTGACATTGCGTTGCAACATGGTTTTGAGGACCATGGATGATTTTAAGGATGAAAATTTATTTTAAAATGTAGAAACCTTGGCGAATCTTACTAATCCTTCATATGCCAACTATAAATGTTTGGAGATATATTTGTAAAAATATTCAAATTTCTAAGGATTTTATATATTTTTTATAAAATTTTGGCGATTTTTAAGGTAAAATAATTTTATGCTATAGAATTTGGGCGAATCATTTTTAAAATAGCGAATCTCTTTTTTGGAAAAACCATGGAAAATTAGACCATGAGTGAAATTTAGCCCCTAAAATCATCCTTGTTGAGGACTTGGTTAAAAACCTCGACCTGTCCATTGGACTGAGGGTAATATGGGGAGGAAAACTCATGAGAGAAGCCTAACCTTGAGGAGAGTTCGATGAATATCTCATTCTCAAATTGTTTACCGTGATCAGAGACTAACTGTAGTGGAACTTTGAAGTGCGTAATGATGTGATTGTAGAAAAAATGCGTTGTTCTGTCAGCGGTATTGTTGAAGGTAGGCATGGCTTCGACCCATTTGGTGAAGTAATCTATGGCCATGATGATGTAATTGTGTCCATTTCTATATGGAGGCTTGAAATTCATAAAGTATATGCCCCATTTGCAGAAGGGGTTGGCATTGATGACTGGATGTAGGAGAGGGGGTGGCGCTCATCCCTTGTGCGCATAAAGATGGAATTTGTTGCATCGTTTGACAGTGTGGTTGCAGTCATTAAATAATGTGGGCCAGAAGTATCCGGTTCGAATGATTTTCTGGGCATGGACATCCCATAGAGGTAGCCACTGCAAGCATCGCTATGGAAATCGTTCAAGACTCTATCTACCTAGTCAATGGTCAAACATCGACAGAGTCTGGTGTTGACCCCACATCAGTATAAAATGTCACGGATAAGGAGGTATCAAGAGGCTTGATGGAAAATGCGTCAACGATAATATCGTGAAATATGAGGCCCAAAATTCTGTGTCCGAAGGTATACGAGAAGGTCACCATACCAAGGGTCATCCGATGGGATGTACAAGAGGTGTTTGTCGAGAAAATCCATATTGATGGTAGAACTTGTAGCGTCTGATGGAAATGTTGTGATGATTTCGGCGAGAAAAAGTACTTTCTTTCTTTTTAGAGTTGAAAACTCTAGGTCGTATTCCTGGAGGATGACGATCCACTGGATGAATTTACCTTTACTTTGTTATCGAATAAGCAAGTAATGCATGGGATTGGAATCTGCCACAACTTTGGTAGTGTGAAGCAAGATATAATGACGCATTTTCTGGACTGTGAGGACAACTGCGAGGGAGAGTTTCTCTTCATGATTATATGTCAGGGCTGGTCCTGAAATAGTTTTACTGATGTAGTAAATGACATGCTCATGACCATAATCCCCTAGTTGACCGATAACTCTTGCCACTGATATGGCTGAGGCCAATAAGTAGAGGATGTAGTTGCGATCATAGTCGAGAGGACTAATCAAAGGGGTGTTGGAGAGTGCTTCTTTTAAATCATAAAAAGATATTTGAGCATGTTCATCCCATCAGAATGGAATATCATGATGCAGTAAGCAAAGGAAACCATGCACGTGAGTGGTGTAATCTGGGACAAAGTGTCATGAAAGGTTGGCTTTGCCTTGTAGGCTCTACAATTGGCACAAATTCCGAGGTGGTGGAATTTTGGTGATATATTGGACCTTGAGGGGGTCCATAGTGATGCCATGTTGGGAAATGATGAACCCAAGGAGGTGTCCAATGGTGATGCAAAAGACACACATAAGGGGATTCAAGCGGATATTCTATTCGCGACACCATTGAAAGACAACTCATAAGTCATCTAGAAGTTGAGTTCATTTCTTAGATCGAGCCGTGAGGTTGTCCAAGTAAGTGAGGATGATGTGAGAAAGATCATGGAAAACATAAGTCATGGCCCGTTGGAATGTAGCACCTGCGTTCTTGAGTCCAAAGGGAATGACACGATAGGAAAAAGTACCCCATGGGGTGGTAAATGCAGTTTTATACTGATATGTTGGGTGAATTTGGATTTGATTGTAGCTAGAGAAACCATCCATGAAGTACAGAGCCTTGTGGCCTGCACAGTCATCGATAATTTGGTTGATGAAAGGGGTAGGGAAGTTTTCTTTGGTACAATCATGATTGAGATCATGAAAGTCGGTACAAACGTGAATAGTGCCATGTTTTTTGTTAACGAGGACTGGGTTGGAGACCCATGACTTGTATGCGATGGGATATATGAACCCTGTAACGTGTATTTTGTCAATTTCAGCTTTGATAACCACAGATTTGGATGGGTGCATGGGGTCATTGATTTTGACTTACTGGGGCAGCATCAGGCCAAGTTTCGATGCGATGTTTGGCGATAGAAGAATCGAGGCCAGGAATCTCTGTATATGGCCAAGAAAAAATGTCTCGGTATTCCTGAAAGAGTGCTTCGTAAGCGGTGAGTTATTCAGGGGAGAATGAAGCACAAATGGTTATTTCTTCAATGATTTCAAGTTTGACGGAAATGTCGATTTCGATAGTGGGGGAAATGTTGGCCATGTTGCCATCTTCAAAAGCATCGAGGGTCGGGATAGGGTTGTTGAACTAGTCTATATGACCTGATGGAATCAAGTCTTTGGTTTCGATTGCACATATGTAGGTTTGGCTAGGAGGGTCAAAGGATTCCTGTGAGAGAAATAACGTTCTGTGATGGAGCTCATTCCATGGGAAATTGGGGGTAGTTAGTTCCTCTACGATATCTTCGTTGCAGTGAAAAATGAGAGAATATAGGGGATCCAGGGAAGTAACATTGGTGACTGTCACCGTATGGTTGTGTTCAGGTGGTGAAGACATATAGGGAGTATTGCAACGATGGTGTGATGGCGTGCTTGATCTAACCCAAATGTTTAGACATTGTGGGTTGTAAACTATGGTCGGGGGTAATATTTCCTGAGGGAAATGAACCAAAGAATTGGGGGGGATTTGGGGGAAAATCCTCAGATAGTCTATCCATGAACCATGGAGGGGTCAAAAGTAACTCAAGTTTAGGGAAGGTGATGTGGACAATATCTGGATATGGAATAGGGGGAATCACTTGCATTAAGGGAAGTGAGGTGGTTGGAGGATTTTGAATAAGGGTCATTTGATGATGCCTATATTCAATGATTGTAGGACACTGGTATGTGAAATGATCAAGTGATTCACAAAGAGAGAAAGGGAACCTCATCCGTCGTTGACTGAGGTTGTGAAATAATGGATGTCAATGATGTGGGTGGAGAGGGGTCTTGCTGAAAGTTTTGGCGTACTATCGTTAGTGTCTACCAAAACTGAGGTAGCACAGGGAAATGATGAGTGTAGTGGCCATACTATGAACATATGGCACATGTGAATCTAGTTCAAAACCCTTTATTTCCTGTATTAGGGGACATCATGGTAGTACTAAGTGTGCTTGGGGAAGTGATGATCGATGTGGTTGGTCGAGGGAGTTGGATCAAATTGTGTAACTTGGGGAGAGAGGGACATCTATTTGTGGGGTGTCCCTCTCTATTGCAAAGTGTGCAAGGAGGTTGAACTCAGGAAGGAAGTGGAGAAGTTGTCTCTTTCTTCTTCCTCCTTCCCCCAACTATCACAGTGGTGCTAGAAAATGGGGGTAAGGGCGATGTGGTTGGAGTTAGTACTGGAATCTGCATCGAGATTCCCTCTATTTAGGGAGGGAGGGATGGTTGAGGAACCATCATAGGTGGGTGGAGATACCATACTAGAATGGAAAACACCATGTTGGGAAGGGTAAGCATTGTGGATAACTGGAAAGATTGTACTCCCAGTGGGGGTGAAGAAGAAGGGAATTTGAGAAATGGCTTGGGTGATTGTCTCCCAAACTAGGATTTGACCCTAGGGGAGGGAGAAATCAGGGATAAGTGGTGTTGTAGGGTTCTCAGGGGATTCCTGAGGTAGGATTTCTTCCACTAGTGGGACGATAGGGATTGGAGAATCCTTTGTGGGAGGAATGGTATCTCCATTGTCAGTTCCATTGGAAGATATGACACACACTTGTGCTGAGGGGTGTATGAGTGGTGGTACTCCATGGTATGCCCCCAACAAAGATGGGTCCTTGAAAATTATGGGGCCCATATCCATGAGTGGATATGCATCGAAACTAGTGTGGACAAGAGGTAAGATGTTATCAATGTTGGAGGAGTGGTTAGGCTCGTAATGTGAAACTTGGTCGATGGTGATGATCTTCCTATTGTGGGGGAACATCATCATTCAAAACACAGAAGAGGCCATAGCCTTCATAGCATACATGTAGCTACATCCAAACAAAATGTTGTAATTGAACGAGGCGTCGATAACCTCAATGTTGATAAGGATGGTTCTTCCCCTGGGTTCAATGGGGACATTTTGAAAGAGCCCTTCAGGAGAGGATGGTCATCCATCATAATCTCTCAAAGTGATGGAGGATGGTATTAGCTCAGGGGAGCCAAGTATTTTCCATAAAGTTTTGGACATGATGCATGCGGATGCACCTTCATCAATGATACAACGATGAACTATGATGTTCCATATTTTAACTGCTATTTGGAAAGCTACTAAAGCGGGGAGGCGAGGATCCCCACAATCTAGATCAAATGTGATGAGTCTAGTATCAACAGGGTCAACTGCCCCCAAGGCAGAAAATAAGGATTTCCATTTAGTGGGACAGGTTTGGAGGACCTCCAATACCGACATGGTTGTAGGAGATTGTGCTAAGTCATCGACCAGATTGTAATTGTGTGCTGCCCTAGCCTGAGGGTTGTTGACATTTCATCATAATGGGATGCGAGGAATATGAATGGGGGGGTTCAGTGTTAGGGCATGGAATCATCAAGGGTGGGCCGACTGTAGCTGAAAATGATTTCAAAGTGGCAGGAGTAGATTTAGGGGGTGCGCTGTGTTGATGACTATGCATTTTCAAAAGAATTTCTTCTTCGCTTGTGAGGAGGATATTGCAATCTTCCATGTTCTTAGGGTTTTGATAATGTCCCATCTGTGGTGGGGCAGGATGCATTTATTGTTGGGTATTCATCACACCTTGGTGTGGGATAGGGTTTTTCAACACCGTCGGAGGTGCTTGTTGCAAATATTTTTGTGGGACCTGCTGTGGGGAAAGTTGCGCTGGAAGATGTGGAGCATTCATGGAATCTTTCATCTTTTTGAAGTCAACAATTTGGGGGAAATGGTGAGTATAATGGCCATTCTCATCCCAAATAGCACAAGGGTAGTTCGTCCTGAGGTTGTTATTGTTTTTCCTCCCTTGGAGTTTGTTGTTATTTCCCCCTTAGGGGTTCTAGTTACCCCGGTTCTGGTTACCCCTCGTAGGTTAATTTTGTTGGAGATTCTTTCCCCCTGGTCCTGGGTTATTATTGTTTCAGTTTTTTCCTTTATTTTTGGAATTATTTGGCTAATGGGCGTGATTTTTTGTATTCAGTTGTTCAAAATTTTGAAATTACTGAATGGGAGAGGGTTGGACAAAGTTAACCTCAGCGTGTTGTTTTCCTTATGGAGGAGCAATTGGCTATGGAGGACCAAGAAATGGAAAATATAGATTATTTTATGGCAATGATTTGTAGGGTGTATAGTAAAGCGTAGTGCTTTCACTATTACCCAGGTTATAAGCTGAGGTCGAGGGAGTACCAAAATGTGGTTGAATGCTCAGGCATATCATGGGTGCCAACATGGGTCCACTCATGGGTGGAGGGGGGGACAATATGGTATGGATGTTGATAAGGGGAAGGAGGGTAATAAGGGGTTCCTCCATATATCAGTGGATATTGGGGTGTACCATACATAGGTGGTTGTTGGATGTATGGATTGTGGTGTGTTGTGGTACCAATCAATCCATCCACGGAGTGAGACATCCCAGGTTTTTCCTAGCTGAATGGTATGGGTCTCGAGGCATCAGGTAGTACTGTGTATACGTATCCTGACTATGCATAAATGAGGTCATACTTTTGAGCTTTTCTGATGGCTTCCTCTTCAGTTTAGGGAAAGGTGGAGGCCACATCTTTGACAAGGAGAGAGATGAGTGATCTAAGAAACCAATCGAGGCATTGCTCTTTGGTGGTTTCTGCTTTTCATAAACTACTTCGTCGATGCCATTCGTGAATGTGGTCAGTGATATGTGTTGTTGAGGTATCTTTAAACTTAGAGATAATTTCGAGACCATTTTCATGACGAACTGGTAGTTGAAAGAAGGTCAAAAATGTTTTGGCCAAGGATTCAAAAGTCACATGGGACCCTGATTTTTCGTCCACATACCATTTGGTTGATGGACCTATGAGTGTGTGCTGAAACAACCTTAAACGGATGGAGTCATCCATGACGTTGTTTGAAGAGAACCATAAGTGGAAGGTCATGATATGGTTGGTGAGATCTTCTCCCACCTTTCCTTCAAACTTGGTAATGTTTAAAGGTAGTTTGGTAGGCATAGAGAGCCATGTGGGGTCATGCAATATAGGGTCATTTGTGAGTTTACTCAAATCAGGTATGTTAAGGGATACCAAATATGGCATGTGGAGTGGTGGTGGAGGATTGGTTCTAGACATGGTATGCGAAGGTTGTGTACCTGACCCTTGAGTGGGGTTGGGTGGGGTTGTACTTCCCCATTGAGAATAATTTTCCCCCCTGCTTCCTTGTAAACAAGATCTAGTGGATGGTTGGCCTTGGGAATTGGACCCAAGTAAAGTGGAACAAAGCAAAGATGATCCCAATATAGTGTCACTCACAGGGGTGTGAGAGGGTTGAGCCGGTGATTTGGAGAGACTAGGAGGGAGATTTTGCAAGTGTCTAGATTGATGGGAATTCTATGGGTCCCCTATGATGTTCGACTAGGAAAGTGAATGTGTGAAAATGGTGACGAGAGAAATAAATGAACAAGAGACTTGTATATTTTGGACCTTCACAATATATCTCACAATTGCATGTAATCACAAGAGAATCATACATAAATCAAATTGACAAGAAGCATACATGTGGGTAGGTGGATTTTTTCCACGAGGGAGAACAAAGAAAATAAATTCTCGTCTCTTGTAGAGACGTAATGTCCTTCCTCTCAAATAGCATTGGACCTTCCAATAGCACTCAACAGTGGGGTCTGAAGCCACTAGAAGAGGAACTAGTGAAGGATGAAATAATCAGTTATAATGAGGGGTAGAGGGTGCATATCCCGAAAGAGATGGTGATATTTCCCAATAGCCACGCAAAATTTGATCAAGGTGCAATTGAAACCCACAATTGCCACCTAGGTAGATCGCCTAAAATTTGGCCACTACATACCTCGGTCAAAGTGTGACATTTAGATTTTCGGCCTCAGAAATGGGTCATGGGTTGGATCCCTTCCAAGAGGTGGGTGCCTCAAGGGGGACGCATAGGAAAAATAGACCTCGGCCTTCAACCCTTCACGGGTATCTCACTTCCTTATGGTGTTAGGAACACTTGACTTGGAGGATTTTAAAGTTCCCTATTTGTCAACTTCTAATGTTTGTGGATGTGAGAACTAGATAATGGGGGGTTATTTAGATGCCTACCCCCAAAATCCTACCTAGACTAAAATATTTCTTTTGGCACCTCCTGTGGAGGAAAAATTAGTGAGTTTTTTAGAAAAAAATTAGATGTGGTTGTTTGAAATATTGGGGGTGTGAACCAATCTCGTTTGATTTAAGTGGGTGGATAATTTATTCAAGAAATAGTGGGATGTTTCAGAATCCCTTTGGAGGAAACTTACTTCAACCTCCACGATTCAAGATGAAATTATGTGAGTGAGTAGTAACTTTGTGTGTGAGAAAGTGAGAAAATGTGCCAAATTTTTAATAAGTTAGGTGTCACCTTGCAACATGTGGACTTCCTGTGGTCCTTACAAATCTTGATTTATTATATTGCTAGATGCCATTGGTACAACCTTGCGAAATTTTAAAATCCCTAAAGAACTAGCATGTGGACATGTGAGTCCTTACCAATCTTTTAAACTCCCTAATGTGATTTAATCTAAGAAATATTTTGAACAACTATCCTAGATTGGAAGCATGTGGGCATGTATGGGCCAGTTACTATAACCTTTAAACTACCCTAGTGATGTAAATTAAGAAAGTAGCTTAAAAAACTATCCTATCTTTGCAACATGTGGGCATGTGTGGGCCCTTACGAATTTAAGATGTTTTGAAAAGAAACTAAGAGGAGACCTAGGGGGGCTTTGTCCTCTCCTAAAGATTTTAATGGAGATGAAAGGTCTCCTTACTCACATTTTTTATTCTCAATATCACACTATGGTGCGAGAGAAGAGCATACTTAATGATTAAAGTTTGATTTCTGGTCCCAATGCAAGTGTTTATATATGTGATAGTAAATGATCTCAACTTAACTTTTACAATCAAAACAAGCCATCCATGTGGCGAATCAAAGAAAAAGAGGAGAAATATGGTTCTTTTTAACCCCCCTAAGTGCCTATGTTTTGACTAACCCTTCATGTGGAGAGGGAATCTAAGTGTAGTGATTTTACAAATTGCATAAAAGAAATATTGTGAAGGCTAGGGGCCTTCAAAAATCACAAAAAGCTCTTACAATTTCAATATTCTAGACAAATGTGTGGGTTACAGTTCAAACAGAGGTGCAGTGGGCGCACAATGCACAACGGACAATAAACCTTTGGTCACATTGTGCGCAAAATGTTTAGATAACAAAAACATTGTGGGCGCACAATGCTCTCAATGCACATCTGTGGGCCGAAATACCTACGCATGTTCTGATATGCGTCAGGGGGTGGGGGGATTTTAAGTGAAATTATCCTCTTCCAGCTCCAAACTCAACTCTTTGCAGGAAAGGCTAGCCCAGTTATGATCCCTCCAAGGAAAATGGATAAAAAAGAAGTGTTCAAACAACCCAAATAAGGAAGAAATTAAAACCTTATCCCTAGTATGGTCGCCAATTTGTTGTGTCCCTTTCGTCCCTTGAATGATAAAAATAGGGGCACTTGCAATTCTAGTTGGATCTGCTAGACAGGACAAGGGTTAGTGTATGAATCAAACAATTCAATCACATGAAATAAACAAACAACTAAGCTAACAACAACTTAAGAAATACCTAAAGAAATGAAACTAAAATGCATGAGGGAATTAAAACCAAAACTAATCAAACAAATGACCAATAATCATGCCACCAATGGAGAAGTATATTAGTGGGAAAACACCATAGATAAAGGGGGACTTGTGGATCCCCTCTTCCTCCTTAGGAGGGCTCTTGAGTCCCCTATGTGAGAGCTCTTCTTACAAATGGTAAACTAGAAAGAAAATGGTGAATAAATCCAAGATTATTCCCTCAAGAGGTGAGGTGAATAACTTAATGAGATGTTGCTAGTATGCTCCAAGAAGAAAATAGGTTTCTTGTAGGAGAATAGAGGTAACATAACAATACAATGAGATTCTTTCATTCTAAGTGCACCCATGGAATCTTTTTATAGCTTCCCTTTGAGGTAATATCCAACTGGTCTTTAATGTGAAAAAGGGTTCCTTTAGGGCACCCTTAGGTCTTTGACTAGCCCCCCCACTCAGATTCAACTCGGATTTGACGGTCAAGTCACGTTGGGAGTTGGTCCAGAAGTGGGTGGGGGGCCGACAAGAACTATAAATGCGTTGTTCATAGGTGTGCGTAGATTTTCTCGTACACAGTCGTGCATATGGCACATTATGCACTCTATGGGCTTCTTTGGCCTAGGCATTGTGCACACGCTTCCTTTAGTGGTTCAGCTTATGTCATTTTTTTGACCAGTTGTATAGTTTTTGCCTCTTGGAAAATGATTTTTTGGTGCTGCGGGTGCATTAATAGGTGTTTGGAGATGTTGTATTCCTATAACCATTTGCAGACCAAATTTCAGTGATAACAACAACAATTTTGAAAACATATGTACAATGTAAAATGAAGCATTTTTTAATCAAATTTAAATATGTTTTTTTGGAAAATAGCTCTATAATAATTTTAAATGTTCTTTTTTATTAATTTTTTATTTATTATATAGAATTGTGTTCTTATCTCATTCTTTTACAAACCGAGGTGAAATATTATATTGGATTATAAAATATTAATATTACACTGTTGATTATTTGGGTTGGTTGTCATTGATGTCAACCCTTGAAGAAAGTCTGGTACCGAATTCTGGTAGCACAAAGGTTTGGGTAATGGACCCAAGTTTGTTTTATGTATAATGGTATGAGTTTTAATATATTTGAAGGTAAGACTATTCTAGATGGTTAGTACATGTCATGTCATTTCCGATGGTATGTGGAATGTCACATAACTCCTCGTAGTTAGAGAGTTATGGCCATGTGAAGTTGGAGAACCGTCATGAGTCATCTAGAATCCCCAAAAGGTCAAAGTAGTCAAAGTCGTTGCAAAGAAGAAATTGTTTAAATAAAAAAGTGAAGTGATGAGTGTACTATAAGTCAAAGTGGATACAAAATAAATTATTTAAATAATAAATTTAATGGAGAAATTACTAAGTGGACAAATGGTTAGAAGTGGGTTAGCCCTAAAATAAGGAAAGTCGTTTAAGATGGTTAGAAGGTAACCCCTTGAGAAAGCTACAGAAAAGTATAAATAAGAGGCAAGGGTATCTCATTTTAATTACACTTTCACATAATGAATATATATAAGTGACTGAGGAAACCAAAGGATATCTAAGGCAAATTTCAGAGGGAAGGTGAAGTAAAGAAGGATGAAATTCAAGGGAGGATAAAATCTTTTTATGATGCTTTCTAAGGTATGTTATTTATAGGTCATCTCACCATTTTCACAATAATTTTTTTTTCTAGAATGATTCAGACCACAAAACATGGAGTCTGTTGAGGAAACATATCCGAGTTGCTATGATAAAAATTCTAGCTTGTGGGTCGTTGTATTTCTGGAGTTACACTCCATGGAAAATAGTGTTTGTGGCTAGTCCTGAAACTAGTTTAAAAGAGGTGTTTTGGGTAAAAACGTGATAACTTCGTCATAACAGATCCAAATTTAGTAAGACCAAATTTTGGTTAGATTACAGTTTGTAGTATTATGTGTACCATTTTTAGATCCATACAACAAATATTCTTTGTGGGGCATTCTCTACAATTTTGCTCTCTAGAATAAGCCATAATTCAACAAGGTATGCCATTTTTTCTATAACTCCTTTTCTGAGAGGTTCCAAGTAGTGAAACCTGGAGGAATTGCATAAAAGACACTGAAGAAACTTGTGTACTATTTTCATATATTTTTTCATTACAGGTACATAGTTATGATTATTTCAAGTTAGGGTTGTTGACTAATCCAAAATTAGTCATGTGAGACTAAAGTAAAGTTTGATGAAAATGCTAGTCTCTTGTTGTTAAAGTTAAGGAAGGTTTGAAGGTATGTGATCATATACACTAGGACTATTATAGAGTTACAAATCAGATTTGGATGATGAAATTGATGAGGGCTTTTGGTTGAGGTACATGTTGGGTACATGGTTGAGACAAGTAGTTGATGAGTTAGCACATACATGAGGTGTATAGTTGATGATGTTAGTTGATATTGATAAGTAATAGTTGATGAGTATTTGATGCATGATTGGTACATACTGGGTACATGGTTGGAGGAACTTGTTAGTAGTATTGTTGACACATGGTTTATGGATTATGTAGCATACTTGTCTTGGTATATTATTAGAATCACATATTGATCTTGGTGATGATTATGAGTTGTTGTGTTATGTTTGGTTGATGGACATCTTGGTGATATTGTACATATGGTTGAGAGTTGTCTTGGTGATTGATATTGGTGAGTAGATCTGATTTGGTTGATAAGATTGATGAGACAGGTTGTTGTGATAGGTTGTTTGGATAGGTTATTGTGACAGGTTATTTATACAATTTCGGTGCATGGTTGATGCATTTGTTTACAGTACAGGTTAAGGTACATGTTGAGGTACAGGTTTATGTATGGTACATGTTGGCACGGGTTATTGGTACAATTTGTTACAGTTTTTTTGGTGCAGGTTGATTGGTACAGGCTTACAACAGTATATATCACAGTGATAGTGTGACAGTGATTCCATCATTCTACTTATATTTCAGGGTGGTTGGATGGGGCAAAGACATGTGGTTGTAGCTACCTTCCGGTTGTAGCTGGAGAACATAGGGCGTTGTAGCCAGAGAATTGGGGAGTTGAAGCTTACCTCGGGTTGTGGCATGAGAAACTAGGGGGTTGGAGCCTCATTCCAGTTGTAGCTAGAAAAAAAAAGAAGTTGGTGCTTCCAATGGATGTAATTCTTAAAGACATATAAGAAAAAACATTATGTGGTTTTCTCCCGCTTTGGGTTTCCACATAAAAATACTGGTGTACTATGTATGTGCATGATTTCTCATTTGTTCATTGTTTATTTACTATGCAACTATTGGATTATAATGCTACATTGATATAACACTTGCATTTTGTGGTTAAAAATGATCCAATTTCTCTATTATTAAATCTGCCCCCTCTCAGTAATCCAATAATGGGTATCATAGGGGGTTCCTTCAGAAATCAGTTTAACCAGTAGAAGGAGATCATGGATTATTCTGAGAATGGAGTACCATTGTTTAATGGTTATAATGGGTTAAAGTATGAGATATAGAGAAGAAGCACGAAAGTATTTTTACAGGCATAGGGGCATTATATTTGGCTATCAGTCGTTACATGATATGATATTTCAAAAAAGGAAAATCCTACAGCCAAGAAGGAATTGAAGAAGAATAACAAAATAACAATGGATTTCATTTGGGAAGGATTACCTAATCGAGTAAGAGACAATTTTGGTAAATGTTCATTAGCAAAAGAACTTTGGGATAAGTTACATGAAATATATTATTCACCCATCGCAAATTTAGAAAATGCCAAAGAATATGGAGGTACAAATCAAGAATAAATATGTTCACCATGTCAAACATATTCAGAAGAGTAAGAGTACACAATCAACAGAGGTATGTTGTTGTTTTTTTAATTGTGAAAAATGTGAACATATTGAAATAGAATGCCATGAAGGAAATGAGACAGAAAAAGTAATTGAAAAATAAGACAATTATGAAGCAGAATTGATTAGTGTTTTAGATGAACTAAGAAAATAAAGAGAAGAAAAGAAATCACTCAAGAAATAATTGATGAAACAAAAGGAAACTGTTCACATTTTTTAAGAATCCCAACAGGTCATCGAGAACTTAAGAAATCAACTAGAAGAAGTTAGAAAGATCAAATAAAACCTTGAATATCAAAAGCGGCATTTGGAAGCCAACATAGCAGCACAGAAGGAAGAAGTAGAAATGAGAGAGAAGATATTGGCAGATCATCTTAAGGAAAGAACTAATGTTCTAAACTAGCTTGAGGCAGATTTTGGTCAAGAAGAGAAAGGACTTGAAGAAGAAATAATCGCATTAAAAATCCATCTTGAAGAAGAGAAAAGAATAGAAGAAGTCATGAAGTCTCAGATAACGAAGAAAGCATAAGAGGTTGAGAAGCTTGAAGAAGAAGTTGTCACATTGAGAAGTAAAATCATCAAGCTCAACAAGAACGTTGAAGATACAGAAACATCCACATCAGTTATAGAGAATGAAGAGAAGCACTCTAGGTTGATAGAAAAGAAGAATGGAGAAAACAAAAAGAATTATGCAAAAGTACTCAAAGGAAGGAATCATGGTCAACTAGAATATAAGAAAACTATTGAAGATACATCTTCCAGAAGACCATCCATGTTAAAACCACAAAGAGGCTTCAATCATGATCATGATCAGTCAAGGTAGAAATTCGGAAGGACTACACCACAAAAAAGATCATTCACTCCTAGGTATGCAAATTCATTTTATGGTCATTGTTTTTATTGTACTAATTTTGGACATAAGGTTGCAGATTGTAGGGATTATAAAAGAGATGTTCAATCAAGAAATTCTTATGTGGCCCCACGTGACATTAAATGTTAAAAATGTCATCACTATGGACACATATATAGTGATTGTAGAAGCATGATTGATACTTCCATGAAAGAGAACATTGATATCAGATATAAGAAAGTATGGATAAGAAAACACGAAGAACAAGTGAACAAACACCAGGTCCCAGAGATCGCAAGATTGACAATAAAACAAGATGAAAAAAATTATATAGATAAAATGAAATATGTTAGATACAGAAAGGTTTGGAAAATAACCGAAAGAAAAGAAGGATAGATAAATAAGGAACAAGTTCAAGAGATTGTACTTTCAGGCATTGTAGTGAAATATGAATCCACAGACAGAAGGAAAGAAGTCAAATCTCAGAGAGATGATGAATCTAGCAATGAATATGATGATGAATACACATTAGAGAAGGAATTATTGTGAGCCATCCGACTTAGAGACTCCCTAATAATATGAATAATAGATAGGGGGAATCTATGCGATAGCTGAGACATACCAGAGAACCATACTACAAGCACCTTGTAGAGTTTGAGTAGACAGATTCAATGCATTCAGATAGTATAAGTACAATATGATATATCAATCAGTTGTAGTAGTACTTCATGATAGTACAATGATATATGAGTCAAAATTATGGATAGTTTTGTAGCAGTGTCTTGGAAAATATGGACATATATGGATTCGTAAGAACACTTAGTAGGTTTGGAAAGATATATGACAGTGGATGAGAGCATGGATTCCAAATTGATAGATATTTTTTGGACACATGCAATGCATACAACAGTTCACATTCAAAACAGAGTAATGCTCAGAAAAAAAATGACAAAAATCCCTACGATCTATGGAAAGGAAGACTAGCAAATGTGAAGCACTTTAGCCTATTTGGAAGTAAATGCTACATCAAAAGAGAACATGGCAGAATGGGAAATTTTGACTCTCGTGTGGAAAAAGGAGTACTTGTTGGTTACTCAAGTAAAAGGAAAGCATACAAGTGTTACAATATGAGATTAAAAAAAGTTTTGGAAAGCATCAATGTAACAATTGATGAAACATGTGGACAAGAATCAAAGGAAGAAAAAAATGAATCAGTGGAACAAATTTACAAAGAAAAATCAAAATATGAAGAAGAAGTAGAAGAGGAAGATCAAGAAGATCAAATAGAAGTAGAAGAGCAAGTTCGACAAGTGCCTCCAAATACACCTAGCAAACGAGTACAAAAGAATCATCCTTCAAATCAGATTATCAGAAACTAGGATGTAGGAGTTGAGACTAGAAGAAGAATATGTTCACCAGAACAAATGCACCTAGCACTCTTATCTATGATTGAACCAAACCCTTTTGAAGAGGCCAGCAAGGATGAATTCTGGAATAAGGCCATGAATGAAGAATTGGATCAAATAGAGAAGAATGACACTTGGGAATTGGTTCCAAGACCAAAGAATAATAATGTGATTAGCACAAAGTGGGTTTTAAGAAATAAATTGAATGAATATGGACAAGTTACAAGGAACAAAGCTATATTGGCATGTAAAGGATACACACAAGTTGAAGGAATCGACTTTGAAGAGACATGTTCCCTAGTTGTCAAAATGGAGGCAATTTGATTTCTCTTATCTTATGCATGCTCAAAGAATATTAAAGTGTATTAGATGGATGTGAAATCAACCTTTCTAAGTGGGGAACTTGAAGAAGAAGTCTACATTGAACAACCAGAAGGATTTTAGTTGTCAGAAAACACAGATTATGTGTGCAAATTGAAGAAGGCCTTATATGGTCTAAAATAGTGTGGTACTCTAGACTGGATAAATATCTATTGCAGGCAGGGTTCTGAAAAGGAAGTGCATACAACAACCTCTACATCAAGGTAACTCAAGATAGTATTTTATTAATTCAAGTTTATGTTGATGATATTATTTTTGGAAGTAATGATGACAAGTTAAGCCAAAAATTTGCAAAGGCTATGCAAAATGAATTTGAAATGTCATTACTTGGATAACTATCCTTGTTTCTGGTTATTCAGATACATCAAAGCAACCAAGGAATTTTTATTTCTCAAACTAATTATATCATAAAAATGCTAAAGAGGTTTGGAATGGAATATTGCAAACTAGTTACCACTCCTATGCAAACTAGTTTCAAGTTGAGAAAAGATGATGATTCAAAGTCTACAGACCAGATGAAATACATGCCAATGATTAGTAGCTTACTATATCTGACAACATCCAGACCAGATTTAATGCAAGAAGTTGTGTTGGACACACGAACCACACTGAGAGGGGGGTTGAATCAGTGTAGGGCTATTTTCAAACTTCCCTTCACAAAAACTCCTTAGTTAGCAAACACCATTTACTCATCACTTATTTCTGTCATTTATAACTAGTTGTATGTGAACATTTATCAACAACAGATAACAACAACATATATCATCAACAATCCATCACCATAAATAACACAAAGAACATAAAGAACACAAGATGTATGTACAATTTTATTTTTAATATGGACTAAAATCCTTAGGCTTATCAACAACAAATGAATAGAGTTACAACTCCACAAGAGCACCAACTATGCAATGCAAGACTCAACTTACACAACTCAGCACCAAATGAGAAGAGGATTCAATCCTCAACATATACCAATCTGTCAATAGGTACACGATCTGTTAGTAGTGCAACATGTGTATGTACGTGCCCTACCAATAGTGCAGCCCGCGTATGTACATGGCCTATATGTACTAGAGCCTGTGTATGCCTTCTGAACAACTAGGGTTTTCTCTTCTAGAAAAACTCATATCCTCTGCAGCCTTCAGCCACATCCACTTATGTCTTTCACTGTCTAATCTGTACCATAAGAAATCAAGATACATCTATTCTCTTCAACAACTTACTCATGCTCCTCAACCATACAATATGAATGTTACCCAATCATGTATAAGTAACCAGTATACTATGGAAATCATATCAGTACTGAAACATAAGAGTGTTTCTCACTCTATCAATCAACCAACATAAACCATATCATAACAGGCATACCGATATTTCCTTAAGCATTCATCATACCATAAGAAAGAGTATCCATCAAAACAATAATGTAACCATATCAGAGGTTCTATGGCAGGTCTGACCCCATAGAATGTAGATCTAAAACATGCTTCAAGCTTCAAGAACCTGGCACCATCTCATGGTCATGTCTCCATGAATTCCTCAATTGTACGCACTCTGATATTCTTCATCCCGCGTGTGTATGTGCCCTGCCTCACTGTAGCCCGCGTATGTATGTGCTCAGGCTCACTGGAACCCGCGTGCTCCTTCATAAACTAGGTTTTCTGAACTTCTGAAATTTTCACCTTCAAGATCTTAGACTTACAGAAACTTTGATGCATCCATGAGAACTTGTAATGACTCTCTTACTCAGAATAAATCTTCAATATATGCTCAAGAGAGGTATCTTTACAAGATACCCTTGCCTCTTATTTATACTCTTCAAGTAGCTTCCTTATAAGCATCCACTAGGCCACTTTGTCCACATATCCACTTTATCCACATAACCATTTTTTCCACATGTATACCTTTATCCAACTTTATCCACATAGCCACTTTGTTCGCATGACCACTTGCCCATTTAACCCACTTTCCTTATTTAAGGGTTAACCCACTTACAACCACTTTCATAATTAGAAAGTTCTCCATTAACTTTATTATTTAAATAATCCTCTTTGACTTCATCACTTCATTTTATTATTTAAATAATTTCTTCTTTGTAAGAACTTTGACTTCTTTGACCTTTTGGGGGCTTCTAGCCAACAATGAGGGTCCTTGAACTTCGTAAGGCCATAACTCTCAAACCGTGAGGAGTTATTTGACGTTCCACATACCACCAGAAATGGAATGACAAACGCTATCCATATAGGATAGTTTCATTAACAAATTCACTGATCCTCATCTCATTATACCACAATTAAGCATGGGTTCTCTAACCATACTTCTAGGATAACTCAACTGCAAACCATCTTCCCATGAGGGATTTCACTATAAGGGGACCACTTTGGAGTTCATCCATTTTTACTTCTTATCAAATATGAAAATACAATAATGAGTCATATTTACATCAATCCAACTGGAATAACCCATGACAATACATCACTATGATATTGTCCCTTTGTCATTGATTTTATGCATGTCCATATGATCCAACGATCAATACATTACTGCATCCATATATATATGCATCATATATCAATGCCAACAAATCGATCCATATTCATCTATGCATGACATCATCTATGTATCAAATATCAATCAAAACACATTGACATCCATTCATTTACAACAGTGACAATAGATACTTCATCAATATGCTATCTATTTATCATATATCAATGACAACAACTCGATCCATATTTATCTATGCATGAAATCATCTATGTATCATATATCAATGAAAGCACATTGACATACATTCATTTACAACAGTGAAAATAGATACTTCATCGATATACTATGATAAGACATTGTTCCTTTGACATCAATCCTTTGACATTAATGACATCATGATCCAACAATACCCCCTTTGACATCAATGGAAAAGGGCAGTTCTCTCCTTGGGGTTGCTCCCCCTGCCTGAGCTCTCCTTGGGGTTGCTCCCCCTGCCAAAACTCTCCTTGGGGTTGCTCCCCTTACTTGGATGCCTTTTGTTATCACCCTATAAGTTATAGGATCAACTGGTGACTGGGATATTATTTGTCTCTAGTGTTTTTTGTTGATAAATGATTTTTCATTCTGCAAATAATTTGAAAAACAAAAGAAAACAAAAGAAAAAGAAAACAAAACAAAAGAAAAAGAAAACAAAACAAAAGAAAAAGAAAACAAAACAAAAGAAAAAGAAAAAGAAAGAAAAGGAAAAATAAAAAGAAAAGAAAAGAGGGCATAAAAGAATTCAATAAAAGCCCCATGCAATAATAGTAACTTGGTCCATACCTTTCAAGCATGGCCAAGTTCTTTTTAAATTGATGTTGATAGGGTAGTGAATGAATTTGGATAAACATTTTAATCTTAGCCAAAGTGTCTAGGTTAGATTAGTGAATAAATCTAGCCAGACTGTCTAATCTTGGTCAGATAGCCCCAGGGTAGAGTAAATTATTAACCCAACAGTCTAATCTGAGTTAATTTTCATAGGAAGCTAGGTTAGAATATAGGCAATTTGCTTTGTTGCTTCATTTCAATAAGAACCAATTTGATGATCAATGTTGCACCATGATTTGGATACCTAAAATGTTGTTCGACTAACCCCTTGGTGGTGTAGACATGAGAAGTCTTGGAGAAAACCCGTGAAAAAGCACTTATCCTAAGTTTTCTAGGTGCATGTTTTGTCTTCACCCTCACTTATGCTCCGGTCATGTATCAATGGTCCAGATGATCACGTCCAGATCTACGGTGGACAGATCTTTCTGGACCCCCCCCGATCGTTCTATCTTTAACGAAGGGGGGGGGTGTCCAGAATTGATAATAAGACCCGTGCACATCTGGACGACTCAGGATCAAGCGTGAAAATCTACGATCAATGTTGGATTTCGGACCCCCCTGTCCATTCTGCCTTTAATGGAGGTGGGGGTCCAGAATGTGTCATAAACAGAGTGCATAGATCTGCGGTTTAGAAGCAGGCACGCAGATCAACGACCCAAGACATATTTTGGACCCCCCCGACTGATCTACCTTTAACTAAGGGGTGGGTCTGGAATGGTATTCTCCCTCTGGCGGGTCCCTTTTTATACGTGGCAGCAATCTAATGATCCCGAGTCCCATCATCTCCTACTATCTGATAGACCTTCGTCACCTCTGGACGTCACCATCCACCTTTCCCGAAATAGTCACGTCCCATAATTGTTGTCAATATTTCCCCCTCATTCGCTCGTGGCAAGCCCCCTCACTATGACCTTTACCTCCAATCGATAGCCACCATGTCACCCATCTGTATCCCTCAGTCATCGTCACCTGCCATCTCACACTCAAAGTGATCCGTTGGCCATTTATTACTGGATAACCTATCCGTTAACCAGCTGACCTGTCTCTCGTGCCCAACGGACACCCATTTACTCAAAAATACCCTTTTCTTCTCTTCCTATTCTCACCATTTACCCACTCATCGCACCAGAGAGATTTACCCCATTTTCTCCTCCGTTACAATCAGTGCCCCCACCAACAGCCACCCCACTAACGTTGTGTTTTCTTGCAGGTACTGTTGCAGTAATGGTGCCAAAGTCCAAACAAGCAAAAGGAGAGGAGAATCCATTTCTCCCGCCTCTTGTCGACCTTGAAAGGATCCCACTGGTCGACAAAGATCGATTAATGGCAGATACAAAGTGCAATTTTGATTTCACAGACCTTCAGTTGTGGCTCAAGGAAGTCTTCTTGGACCAGAGTGATGAAATCGGACTCTGGGAGTCCAACTTACCCCTTTACCACTTCCCTCAGATCCACCCTTTCCTGAGTTCGCTGTCAAGTGCCAAACCCACTACATTCATAAGCAAAGAGCTGTTGTCTCCTCGTCTGGAGAGATCCTTTTCCTCATTAGGCCCGAATCCATTGACCAAATGATGCAAATCCCCTAATCCGACTCCGAGTCACCTTTCAACCTCGAAATTCTTACAGAATTATACCAGAAAATGACTTTCCCTCAAAGAGCTCAAATATTCGAGCTTTTCCTCCCCCCATCCGCTCAATTTCCCTCCACAAATCCTCCTTATCCTTCTTCCATGTTCTCGACCAAAGGAAACCAGATCATCTCATCCCTTTGTGCTTTGTTAGGATACTATTCTGATCAGTGGGTAGATGAACCAATTCTGGGTTTTCTATCCATCTTCTCTACTGATGAAAATCGCACCACCCAGTTTGACTTCAGCACATTCCTGGCGAACAATATTCACGAATAGTTCGTGAATTTAGCCACAGAAGGCAGGTTTCGATACTCATCCATACTGGCATACTTGTTCGTCTTCTTCCAAGCAGATAGATTTGTTTTTTCCATGCAGAAGATGGATGGAGATGGTAGACCCCAGGCAGTGACAACATGGACCTCCTTGCTCAAGCACAACTCCACAGAGTTCAACTTCAAGGAGTTCATTGATCAATTCTACCACCCTGTGGTAAGTATGCTAAGCGGGAAGCCCGAGCCTTGGATAAATTATGAAGTTCAGAGGATCCTTCATCTCTCGGATAACATAAAGACAGGGGATTGGTATTTGTACCAATATTATACCCAGATCAGAGTATAAGGGTGCGGGTTGGCACCGTATAAGCTGCCCAAGTATCTGCCTGTCAGAATTTTTGCTTTGGAATATATAAGGCAGATAATAAATTCCGATGATATCCATTTTGTGTCATTGAAGAAAAAGAAACAACTTAGAATCAAGGGGCAGATTGGCTCCTTCATCTGCAACAATCGTGGCATTGGGGAAGAAGTAGACAGGATGTTGAGAGAAATGAAGTTCTTTATGAGCTTCCCATGGCATTACGATCCATGTGGGATCATCTCCGAGATGAGGGTAAAAAACAAGAACATCCCATATGTTCATGAAGCTAGGCCTGAAGTTGAAATTTTTTCAAACCAGATAGTATGGGAGCCTAGCACATTGGTCGAAGTAGAACAATAGGATCCCCCGGCCACTGTGTCACAAACAACCAGGCCACAGGTCCCGAAATATAAAAGGCCTAGGCAAGATTTATCTCCGCCTGTCATGGAGGTATCATCAGAAGAATTCCAACTGCATACTAAGAGGCCTAAGAATTTTCTAGTTCCTGGCCCGACCAGGGAAAAAGAAGCCCCATCTACTACAGTGACCAAAGTTGATAGGCCACCCTTCGGTTCGAGCCTCCATAAGGTCATAACCTCAGCATTGCCGAAAAAATATACAGATTCTCCATTGACCACCCAGCCAGGCAAGGTGGGACTGAAGTTGAGTATCTTTGAAAAGTATGAGCTGATCAAGAAAAGGAACCAGACCCTGACCAACAGTACTTTCACACAGTTATGGAAGCAAACATTGATTGCACAACATAGGTTACTATCGGAATTCGACACTGAGAAGGGAAAAATGCATATGGCATTCCTCTAGGCACAGGTACCAGATCCAAAGGTGATCACTGACTATAAAAGGGCCACCTTCGAATTCCAGACAAAGGACATGCATCCGACCGATCAGATGGATCTGCACAAGAAGACAGGGGAAATGGTATTTTATACGCTAGCGCATGCTTCCACTACTGCGTCCAAACTGCAAGTGTCCCTGAACAATGTTCAAACACAATTGAATCTAGAGAAGGTATCGTCCTTTGCCAAGGACAACAAAATCAAGACGTTGGAAGAACTGGTCCTCAAGATTGGTTACGATCCTTTGAACGTAAAAGCATCTGAGGAAATGATTAAGAAGAAGAATGATGATATAGCATCCTTGAGGAAAAAATTGAAGCTACCGCCCACAGAGGATTCGCAGGCAAAGGAGATAGCAGAGAAAGAAGGAGAGAAAGACGAAATGCTCAAGCTGCTCATGGAGCAGAACGCACAACTTAAGGAAATGGAAGCTGAAATGGAGAAATTATTAAAAGAGAAAGTGAAACTGAAGCTAATGGAAGTGATTCCATTGAGTGCTATTCCAATTTCAGGAGTGAGCACAACATCAGTGACAAAAGTCCCATCAACGACTCCATTGACATCCTTGGAGAAGACAACTGACCTAGCTAAGTCTATGGAAAAGATGAACCTGCAGGAAACAGAGATCAACAGGATCAAAAAGGAGATTGAGAACCTTCAGGAACTCAAATATTCCTTTCATACCATCCTATCCAAGGAAAATCAGGTGACAGATCAGCTCAAACAGGAGTTACATCAGCTCCGGAAGCAAACAGTGGCAGGAAAGACTTTGTTTGAGGTTAAAGAAAGCGTATGGACAGACATCACCAAGTCCATGAAATATATATGGCCCATGATACAGATAATGTTTGAGCAGAATGAATTGGTGTAGAGAAGCAAACATGCCATCGAGAAGATTAGATCAGAATTAGGAGAGATGCCAACACAGGCGAACGCGATCATCAAGTTCCTAAATTCTAAGACCAGGGAAGAGTTGGAAGAGCTGAAAATTGAAGACAGAATAGAGACCATCCTTGAGGTTAAAAGAGTTTTGACCAAGAGAGGATTAATGATTCAGTTGGAACAAAAGGTTCAGGCCATGGACCTGGGGGTACAAAGATTCTTTAGTAAGATTGAGGCTCTCCAGAAGAAAGGTCTTCCTGGTCTGAAGATAATCGATGATAAATTGATGACACTACCAGATTACAAGAAGAGATTGGCCGATGTGGCTAAGGACAGTTCAAAGTTTGCAAGAATTCAAGGGAACATCATTGGCAAGGCATTTCTAGATTCCCTTCAGTGGGACATCAGTATCCAACATGAGATTCGATACATTTTCCTCACCAAGCCTACCTTCGCCAAGTACACAGAAATGGACAAAGTGTATCGAAGACTACTCAAAGTCAACGTGCCCAGTCATCTTCAATGGGAGGAACTCTGTGACCTGATCGAGTAGCAGATGAGTTGTCCTAGTCCAGTCATTTGTCCAGTCAGATGAGGTCATGCAAAGACTTCATCAATGGCCCACCCAGAAATCAACATGCAGTTACACCACATCATCAAGTAGTTCCTAGATTTATCAAATTTGTTAAGTTAGTTAGGCTAAAAATAGATTTAGCACGTCCTGATCATTAATGAAAGGATCGTTTGTAATTTGAGTTATAAATACTTCATCTTTCGAAGTATTGGGGGTTGTTGATCTTCACACCCTGACGCTATCAGACTATAATATTTTTGAAGAGATCTTCCATTAATACAAAGAGGCACTTTTACAGGATTCTTGCATGTATTCACTGGTGATGTTTTTCTCTCTAAGTTGAATGTTATTCTCGCTTTGTTATCATATTTTTTTCTAAATCTAATATTTAGAAGTAATGAATGTTGCAGGATTTATCTCATATACCCTGTTTCTGACTCAAAGGATTTTAGTGTTTTATCTTCTGGTGTTTTCAATAAATAAATTCTTAACTGCTTCTTTGTTGAAATTATCTTTCTCATCTTTTCTGCTATTCATCATTTATGCTACTAAAGAATCCAGTGATTATATTATCTCGCCTTGTGAAAGTTTTCCTTTTCGTTTCTGGTTCGGATTTCACATTTTACTTAAAACACAGACCCCATAGCCCAATGGAGGTGTAGACTGTCTCAACCAACTCGAAAAACACTACGACAACAAAAATCGACCTATTTATTTACCTAGCCTAATATTTAAAATTTGAAACATAGCTCAATCATATAGAGAGATCCCTCTCTGAAGTTGGAAGGGCTAGATCCCAGCTTCAAAAGCAGTTGGATAAAGTTACCTTAGTAGATTTCTTCTGTTGTCAACCTCTAGGAAATTTACCAAGTGTTAACATAGTGGCAACCATACTGGGGAAGAACATAAAACTTATAACTTCACGTTTTCTTTCCCTAAAAAGAAAGTCTGTTCATGAAAGATTGCAAATTTCAGAAGAAAGTAATGTTTAGAGGTTGATTAAAATTTGTTCATATTATTTTCGGACTCATAAAACTAAAAAGTATATATATATAAAATCAAAAATAAATCTGGCTCCCAAGAAGGTTTATACTCGATCTCATCCAGACCCAGAACCTGCGATAGTGACAGATAACCCAGAATAGTTGCTCAAGAAAAAGACCGTAGCTGAAGGCTCAGTGAGTCATATTCCCTTGCATAAGTCCCTTTCCTTTTCAGGGGAGCTCGTTACCTTTCAAAAACCTGACTTTGACACCTTTTTCCAACAGAGCCATGTTAGAACACGGTCCGATAGTTTTGTGACTGGAATCATTTTCGACCCAACCGTTTTACAACCCCGAACCCCTGAAGTTCTGTCTCCCACTGCTAAACCACAAATCACTCCCTTAGTGCTATCCAATCCCTCCTCTACCTCACCGATCATCCAGTCTATTATCCCACCTCCTCCACACATCATGGCAGATCAATATGCTCCCTTGGTGTTGGCCGCGCCTCTTCATGCCATGCCCCAAGACTATCAAACGAGACTTCCATAGTTCAATGCAACAGGACCTTTGAGTGCACAACAACACATAGATAAAATGAATGATTATTTTGATCTGCATGAGGTAGATGAGGCTGACGTTCAAATGAGATTGTTTTCCCAAAGTCTGACAGGTGACGTTAAAAAATGGTACAAAGGTTTGCGTGCCACCTCAATCCCATGGATGATTTTAGGGGCTAAATTTTGCTCATGGGTTAATTTTCCATGTTTTTTTCCAAAAACGAGATTCGCTATTTTAAAAATGATTCGGCCAAATTCTATAGGATAAAATAATTTTACCTTAAAAATCGCCAAAATTTTATAAAAACTATATAAAATCCTTAGAAATTTGAATATTTTTACAGAAATATCGCCAAACATTTATAGTTGGCATATCAAGGATTAGTAAGATTCCTCAAAGTTTCTACATTTTAAAATCAATTTCCATCCTTAAAATCATCCCTGCTCAGTCCTTGACCTTAACGCATTCCAAAGGAGTTTTCTAGATAGATGGGAGGTAAAGAAAAACCCTCTCCAAATATTGTCAGAATACGAAAATATTAGAAGAAATCAAGGTGAGTTTGTACAAGATTATTGCACTCGTTTCAATAACCTGTACAATGTGATCCCAGTTGAAATCAAACCTCCACAAGGTTTGGCATTGATAAAATTCCCTGGTGGTTTTGACGCTGACATGTCATACCAACTAAGGGAGAGAAATTCTACCACCCTGGAAGACATGCAGAAAAGTGCAATAAGTGTGGAAGCCAATTTGTTGGCAAAAAGGGCACTTCAGAGGTCAGAGAGGAGAGTCACAATTAAAGAAGAACCTTCCACATCAACCTTAGATTCCAAATTGGATTCTTTGGCCAGATCAATGGAAAGAATGATGGAAAGACTTACTGTGTTAGAAAGAAATCCTCCAAGAGACAACCCACCTGCTCCTCAGGTTCGGAATCCTAACTTCAGGAGAAACCCTCCTCAAATCAGACAGAGAGATCCTAGGGATCAAAGAGAGAAGAGAGGTCCGGATCAGCAGATCATACCTCCCCTACAAGAAAATTATGCTGATGAAGGAGAGGAAGTGATCGAGGAACTAGAGGATACTCACATAAATCTCATGGGCATTCATGATAACGAAGCTATTTTCCTTACCCAAGAAGAGCAAGAACTTTTTCTTCTCAATCAAACAAAAGTAAGTGAAGAAGCTAAAGATGCAGAACAACATGCATTCAAAAATGCCATTTTGGAGGTACACCAACAGTATAATCTGCGGAGTAAAAGGACAGAAGGAAGTTCCCCAAAAAAGATGATTGAAATGAAGAAGGTAATCAAAACCAAGAAGGCCTTTGAGCCATCTGTCGAGAAGATTCCAGAAAAGAGCACTACCGAAGTTCCTGCGAAGAAAAACCTTACTATTCTGAAAAGATCGTCACATCCCGAGGTTTCACCTATTAATCCACCAAGTACTTCTGGCCAGAAGAGTATGGTGGACAAACTAGAATTGATGAGCCAAGGCAGAGATCCTACACCTTTCAGCCTTGAGGGGGAATTAGCCAAAGTAAAAATTCCCATTCCACTTTCTGAGTTGATGAACAAAGACGTTTATCATTCACGGGTGATCAAAGCACTAACCATTGAACCTGACATAGGCATGAAGGCCTTAACCATTGGATCAACAAATCATTCAAATGGCGTGAACCTTACATATGATCAACCTGAACTTCTATTCGGACCTGAAGTAGATGGTCGAGACGATAATGGTGATGTCGCTCCTTTTTACATCAGTCTAAACATACATGACCTGATCTTGCATAATGCTATGCTGGATTCAGGTGCTTCCCACAATCTGATGCCTAAAGCAGTGATGGAGAAACTGGGACTGGAGGTCACCAGACCTTACAAGGATTTACACTCATTTGACTCTAGTAAAGTTAGATGTATTGGTTTGATCAAGGACCTATGTATCACCTTGGTTCAGATTCCTGCAAAGAGCATGGTAATGGATGTGGTAGTTGCAGACATCCATCCGATGTATGGAATGTTTCTATCTCGGTCTTGGGGGGTTAAGTTGAGAGGTACCCTGCAGCTAGATATGTCTTATGCCACTATCCCAGTTTTCGGGCAACAAACAAGGCTATACAGAGACACATTGATGAAATACATGGTCAGTAGCCAAGAAAAACCGCTCAACTATCCTCTTTACTCCGTGCATTCTGACTTAGATTCTTTTATCCTGTATAATGATGGTGACATAGAAAAGAAAAACCCTCAGCTGGCAGAAGATACATCTAGTCTGGATGAAGGCCAAGAAATAATTGAGGTAGTAAGGATGAAAAATGTGATAACTGAAGAATTACCGACAGATTTCTGGAGCATGGATTTTGATGGAGCAGTAAGCAAAGAAGGAGCCAGAGCAGGAGTTTGGCTGCATAATCACAAAAACAGGTATTCAGAAAACCATTCTTACAAATTAAATTTCCAATGCACTAACAATATTGTCGAGTATGAAGCCTTGATGCTCAGTCTAAATATTTTGAAAAGAGTTGGTGCTAAACAGATTATGGTAAGAGGTGATTCTGAGTTGATAATCAAGCAAATAAAAGGTGATTACGCTACAAAACACCCACGTCTTAGAGCTTATAGGAATGCTCTTCTTGATGCCCTTAGATGTTTCACTGAAGTTGACTTGTAGGTAATGTCGAGGGGACAATACATTTTGGCGGACAGATTGGCTACGTTAGCAGCCACATGTAAGATTCCTTTCCGCTCGACTCGCCCATACATGGTAGAGGTGAAATGCAGACCAACCATTCTCGACAATATCAGGTACTGGAAAGTGTTTGGTAATGATGATCAAATCGAAGACTTTTTGCAGTGTAAAAACGATTTTGAATGTACAAATATAGATTTAGAGAACAAGGATGAAAATGTAAATAGATCTGATTTTGAAATTGATAGTGTAAATAGCGTAGATTCAGGAGAATTAGGAAATGGTGAGATGGAGGCCGATATTTTACATTTGAAAAGTAATGTTTTACCTAGGGGCCTAGTTCCTTTGGAGGACTTGTTTGATTTTAACGACGTAGCCAAAAAATTGAAAATTGAAGCCAATGGACAAGAGGTAGAAGACTGTAATATAGGGACCGAAGAGAAACCCAGGATAGTCAAATTGTCTAAATCATTACCCCCTAAGAAAAAACTCAAATACATTGAGCTGTTCAAACAATATTCGGATGTCTTTGCCTGGGGTTATGAGGATTTGAAAGCGTATGATACCAGCATCATACAACACAGGATTCCAATAAATGGAGACCAAAAACCGTTCAGACAGAAACTTAGGAGGATAAATCCCAAGTTACTCCCTCTGATAGAAAAGGAAATCAAAAAAATGTACGATGCCAAAATCATAGTCCCGTTGCGTTTTTCCAAATGGGTCTCTAATTTGGTCCCTACACGTAAGAAATCGGGGGAAATCAGACTTTGCATAGATTTCCGAAATCTAAATAAGGTCTCCTTGAAGGACAATTACCCCTTGCCCAAAATGGACCACATCCTACAAAGGGTGGTCGGATGCAGTCGAATCTCTTTGCTATATGGGTTCTCGGGTTATAATCAGGTCCTAGTTCACCCGGATGACCAAGACAAAATTGCTTTCACCACACCATGGGGCACTTTCATGTATGTGAAAATGCCTTTTGGTTTGATGAACGCTGGAGCCACTTTGCAGAGAGCGATGGATATCGCCTTTGTGGAAGAATCGGGTAAGTTTATTGTCGTCTATTTGGATGATGTAACTGTGTTTTCCCGATCTGATGACGAACACCTGTGACACCTCAGACGATTCTTCGAGAAATGTAGAAGGTTTTGGATTTCTTTAAATCCTAAGAAAAGATTTTTCGGACTAGAGGAAGGAAAATTGTTAGGACACATCATCTCCAAGGACAGAATCAAAATAGACCCCAGCAGAATCGAGGCCATATAAAAATTAGAACACCCAAGAAACATCAAAGAATTACAGTCTTTTATCGGGAGAATAAACTTTCTACGAAGATTCATTCCCAATCTGGCAGAGCTCCTTAGAAACATTACAAATATGCTAAAAAATGATGTAAAAATAAAATGGGACATTGAGTCCAGATAGTCTTTTGAACAAGTCAAACGAGCACTCACAGAGGCCCATGTTTTGATCAATCCTAATTTTACTAAGGATTTCTATCCTTTTTCTTTCGCTTCCGAACATACTATAGCAGCGGTATAACTACAAAAGAACAGTGAAGGGTATGAACAACCCATATCTTTCTTTAGTAAAGTGTTAAGAGACGCTGCTCTGAATTACAAGATAATGGAGAAACAAGCTTTTGCCTTGGTAAAAGTTATAAAATATTTTAGGGTCTACATTCTCCATTCCCATACCATTGCATATGTTCTGAATGTGGTAGTAAAAGAAATTTTGACCCAGGACAATCTGGATGGAAGAAGGGAAAAATGGATTGCTGTCATTTTAGAATACAACATAGAGATTAAGCCTACAAAGCTAATCAAGGGTCAAGGCCTAGCAAAATTAATAGCTGAATCAAATTTCCATGCTCTTGACATTAATTTTTTAGCTGCACCAGATGAACAGGGTGAGATGGCGACTCCAAGCGTGAGAGAGGTATTTCTCAACTCTCCATGGTACGCAGACCTTATATTCATTTTGCAAAATTTACAAGCTCCCCCTGGTTTGACTAAGACTAAAGCTAGATTTTTGAAGTTGAAAGCCTTAAAATTCTGTATTCTAGAAGGCAATCTGTATTGGAAAGATCCTGGAGGTATTCTGTTAAATTGTTTATTGAAAGATGAAGCTGACAAAGTGTTACAAGAATTTCATGCAGGAGAATGTTGTGGCCATTTGAACTTGAAGTTCACAACCAACAAAATCCTCAGAGTTGGTTTCTATTGGCCCACCCTATTCACCGATGTACATCATAAAGTGATTGCATGTCATCAATGTCAACTGTTTGAAGGCAAGAGGAAACTCCTCCCTCTACCTCTGAAACTGATCTCAGTTGAAGCCCCTTTCCAGCAATGGGGATTGGACTTCATTGGAGAAATAAACCCCCCTTCTTCAGTTCGGCACAAGTGGATTCTCACCACCACCGATTATTTTACCAAATGGATCGAAGCAGTACCAAGCAGGCAAGCCACTGACTCTGTTATTATCAAATTCCTTGAAAATAATATCTTGTCTCGCTTTGGATGTCCTAGAAAGATTATAACTGATAATGCAACTACTTTTCGGTCAAAGAAACTCATAGATTTCTACAACCAGTATCACATTGGTTTGGGACATTCCACAACTTACTACCCTCAGGGGAACGGGCTGGCGGAATCTTCAAACAAAACCTTGGTAAACATCATCAAGAAAATGTTGCAGGAAAACAAGAAATCGTGGTATAACAAGTTGGTGTTTGCATTATGGGCTGACAGACTGACCACCAAAAGGTCAATCGGTATGTCACCATACCAGCTGGTCTATGGCACAGAAGCAGTTTTCCCCACTTCCTTAGGAGTCCCTGTCATGAAGTTGCTTCAAGATGTACAAGCCGAGCCAAATGACTCACAGAGAAGGATCAACTAGATGATCCATTTACAGTAGTCTAGGGAAGAAGTTTTCAACAAGACTCAGGTAATCCAAGAAAGCATCAAGAAGATTTTTGACAAAAGAACCAAGGAAGATGATTTTGAGCTAGGAGATTTGGTGCTGAGATGGGACGCCAGAAATGAAGAAAAGGGAAAACATGGAAAATTTGACAGTTTGTGGAGAGGACCATACATGATTCAAGCATTCAGGGGAAACAACGCGCTCTTGCTAAACAATGTTGATGGGACAGATCTGCTAGGAGGACCTGTAAATGGGAGAATGTTGAAGCATTATGTGCCACCTCAGTAGAGACTCAAGTTTCACTCACCATTGTACATACCATTTTTATTTTTCACCTGCATTTTTTGAGTGAATAACATTAGTCAGTTGGTTGAAGCCCGAAGAGAAGGCCCTAAGCCGCTGACCACTATTCTTCCAATTTTTGAGAATAAAACCAATCAATCAACGAAGGCTATGAGGAAGAAATTTTAAGAATGACAGGAACCAGGATTCGTGGCACTTCACAGGGCAAGTACCATCCCTAGGTGGAGCCGCTGTTATCACCCTATAAGTTATAGGATCAACTGGTGACTGGGATATTATCTGTCTCTAGTGTTTTTTGTTGACAAATGATTTTTCATTCTGCAAATAATTTGAAAAAGAAAATAAAAAGAAAAGAAAAGAAAAGAAAAGAAAAAGAAAAGAAAAAGAAAAAGAAAGAAAAAGAAAAGAAAAGAGGGCATAAAAGAATTCAATAAAAGCCCCATGCAATAATAGTAACTTGGTCCATACCTTTCAAGCCTGACCAAGTTCTTTTTAAATTGATGTTGATAGGGTAGTGAATGAATTTGGTTAAACAGTTTAATCTTAGCCAAAGTGTCTAGGTTAGATTAGTGAATAAATCCATCCAGACTGTCTAATCTTGGTCAGATAACCCCAGGGTAGATAAATTCTTAACCCAACAGTCTAATCTGGGTTAATTGTCATAGGAAGCTAGGTTAGAATATAGGCTAGTTGCTTTGATGCTTCATTTCAATAAGAACCAGTTTTATGATCAATGTTGCACCATGATTTGGATACCTAAAATGTTGTTCGACTAACCCCTTGGTGGTGTAGACATGAGAAGTCTTGGAGAAAACCCGTGAAAAAACACTTATCCTAAGTTTTCTAGGCGCATGTTTTGTCTGCACCCTCACTTATGCTCCGATCATGTATCAATGGTCCAGACGATCCCGCCCAGATCTACGGTGGACAGATCTTTCCGGACCCCCCCTAATCGTTCTATATTTAACGGAGGGGGGGGGGGGGTCTGAAATTGCTGATAAGACCCGCGCGCATCTGGACAACTCAGGATCAAGCACGCAAATCTACGATCAATGTTGGATTCTGGACCCCCCCATCCATTCTGCCTTTAATGGAGGGGGGGGGGGTCCGAAATGTGTCATAAACATAGCACATAGATCTGCGGCTCAGAAGCAGGCGTGCAGATCAATGGACCAAGAAGTATTTCGGACCCCCTCGATTAATATGCCTTTAACTGAGGGGGGGGTCCAGAATGGTATTCTTCCTCTGGCGGGTCCCTTTTTATACGTGGCAGCGATCTAATGACCCTGAGTCCCATAATCTCCTACTATCTGACAGACCTACGTCACCTCTGGACGTCACCATCCACCTTTCCCAAAATAGTCACGTCCTATAACTATTGTCAGTCTTTCCCCCCCATTCGCTCATGGCAAGCCCCCTCACTATGACCTTTACCTCCAATCGATAGCTGCCACGTCACCCATATGTATCCCTCAGTCACTATCACCCGCCATCTCACACTCAAAGTGATCCGTTGGCCATTTATTACTGGATAACCTATCCGTTAACCATCTGACCTGTCTTCCTCACCCAACGGACACCCATTTACTCAAAACTACCCTTTTTTTTCGTCCTATTCTCACCATTTACCCACTCATCACACTAGAGAGATTTACCCCGTTTTCTCCTCCATTACAATCAGTGCCCCCACCAATAGCCACTCTGCTAACGTTGTGTTTTATTGTAGGTATTGTTGTAGTAATGGCGCCAAAGTCCAAACAAGCAGAAGGAGAGGAGAATTTGTTTCTTCCGTCTCCTGTCGACCTTGACAGGATCCCATTGGTTGACAAAGATCGATTAATCGCAGATACAAAGTGTGATTTTGATTTCGCAGACCTTCATTCATGGCTCAAGGAAGTCTTCCTGGACCAGAGTGATGAAATTGGACTCTGGGAGTCCAACTTACCCCTTTAACTCTTCCCTCAGATCCACCCTTTCCCAGAGTTTGCTCTCAAGTGCCAAGCCCACTACATTCCCAAGCAAAGAGTCGTCATCCCCTCATCCGGAGAGATCCTTTTCCTCATCACGCCCGAATCCATTGACCAAATGATGCAAATCTCCCAAGCCGACTCCGCATCACCCTTCAACCTAGAAATTCTTACAGAATTATACCAGAAAATGACTTTCCCTTAAAGAGCTCAAATATTCGAGCTTTTCCTCCCCCCATC
Organism: Picea engelmannii; assembly: GCA_009831015.1. Lineage (NCBI taxonomy): Eukaryota > Viridiplantae > Streptophyta > Pinopsida > Pinales > Pinaceae > Picea > Picea engelmannii. The sequence goes on along the minus strand of ML787011.1, from coordinate 227,888 downwards.
CGCTCAATTTCCCTCCACAAATCCTCCTTATCCTTCTTCCATGTTCTCGACCAAAGGAAACTAGATCATCTCATCCCTTTGTGCTTTGTTAGGATACTATTCTGATCAGTGGGTAGATGAACCCATTCTGGGTTTTCTATCCATCTTCTCTACCGATGAAAATCCAACCACCCAGTTTGACTTTAGTACATTCCTGGCGAACAATATTCACGAACAGTTCATCCATACTCATCCATACTCATCCATACTGGCGTACTTGTTCATCTTCTTCCAAGCGGACAAATTCATTTTTTCCATGCAGAGGATGGATGGAGATGGTAGACCCCAGGCAGTGACAGCATGGACCTCCTTGCTCAAGCACAACTCCACAAAGTTCATCTTCAAGGAGTTCATTGATCAATTCTACCACCCTGTGGTAAGTATGCTAAGCGATAGGCCCGAGCCTCAGATAAATGATGAAGTTCAGAGGATCCTGCATCTCTTGGATAACAAAAAGACAGGGGATTGGTATTTGTACCAAGACTATACTGAGATCAGAGTATGCGGGTGCGAGTTGGCACTGTATAAGCTGCCCAAGTATCTGCCTATCAGAATTTCTGCTTTGGAATATATAAGGCAGATAATAAATTCTGATGATATCCATTTTGCGTCATTGAATAAAAAGCAACAACTTAGAATCAAGGGACAGATTGGCTCCTTCATCTGCAACAATCATGGCGTTGGGGAAGAAGCAGACCGAATGCTGAGAGAAATGAAGTTCTTTATGAGCTTCCCATGGAATTATGATCCATGTGGGATCATCTCCGAGATGAGTGTAAAAAACAAGAACATCCCATACGTTCATGAAGCTAGGCCTTAAGTTGAAAAATTTGCAAACCAGACAATATGGGAGCCTAACACACTGGTCGAAGTAGAACAGCAGGATCCCCCGGCCACTGTGTCACAAACAACCACGCCACAGGTCCTGAAAGAGAAAAGGCCTAGGAAAGATTTATCTTCACCTATCAGGAAGGTATCATCAGAAGAATTCCAGCTGCATACCAAGAGGCCTAAGACTTTAGCAGTTCGTGGCCCGACTGGGGAAAAAGAAGCCCCGTCTACTACAGTGACCAAAGTTGATAGGCCACCCTTCGGTTCGAGCCTCCATAAGGTCATAACCTTAGCATTGCTGGAAAAATCTACAGATTCTCCATTGACCACCCAGCCAGGCAAGGTGGGACCGAAGTTGAGTATCTTCAAAAAGTATGAGCTGATCAAGAAAAGGAACCAGACCCTGACCAACAGTACTTGTGCCCAGTTCTGGAAGTAGACATCGACTGCGTAGCATAGGTTTCTATTGGCATTCGACACCGAGAAGGGAAAAATGCATATGGCATTCCTCCAGGCACAGGTACCAGATCCAAAGGTGATCACTGACTATAAAAGGGCCACCTTCGAATTCCATACAAAGGACGTGCATCCGACCGATCAGATGGATCTGCACAAGCAGATAGGGGAAATGGTCTTTTACACGCTAGTGCATGCTTCCACTACTACGTCCAAATTGCAAGTGTCCCTGAACAATGTTCAAACACAATTGAAGCTAGAGAAGGTATCGTACTTTGCCAAGGACAACATAATCAAGACATTGGAGAAATTGGTCCTCAAGGTCGGTTACAATCCTTCGAACGTAAAAGCAACTGAGTAAATGATTAAGAAGAAGAATTCTGACATAGCCTCCTTGAGGAAACAATTGAAGCTCCTACCCACAGAGGATTCGCAGGCGAAGGATATAGCAGAGAAAGAAGGAGAGAAAGACGAAATGCTCACGCTGCTCATGGAGAAGAACGCACAGCTTAAGGAAATGGAAGCTAAAATGGAGAAACTATTAAAAGAGAAAGAGCAACTAAAGCCAATGGAATTCATTCCATTGAGTGCTATTCTGATTTCAGGAGTGAGCACAACATCAGTGACAGAAGTCCCATCAACGACTCCATTGACATCCCTGGAGAAGACAACTGACCTGGCTAAGTCTATGGAAAAGAAGAACCTACAGGAAACGGAGATTAGTAGGCTCAAAAAGGAGATTGAGAACCTTCAGGAACTCAAATATTCCTTTCAGACCAGCCTCTCCAAAGAAAAGTAGGTGCTAGATCATCTCAAACAGGAGTTACAGTAGCTTCAGAAGCAAACAGTGGCAGGAAAGACTTTGGCCAAGGTTAAAGAAAGTGTATGGAAAGACATCACCAAGTCCATGAATGAGATATGGCCCATGATACAGATAATGTTTGAGCAGAATGAATTGGTGCAGAGAAGCAAATAGGACATCAATAAGATCAGATCAAAATTGGGAGAGATGCCAACACAAGCGAACGAGATCATCAAGTTCCTAAATTCCAAGACCAGGGAAGAGCTGAAAATTGAAGACAAAATAGAGACCATCCTTGAGGTTAAAAGAGTTTTGACCAAGAGAGGATGAATGCTTCAGCTAGAAGAAAAGGTTCAGGCCATGGACCTGGGGGTACAAATATTCTTTAGTAAGATTGAGGCTCTCCAGAAGAAAGGTCTTCCTGGTCTGAAGGTAATCAATGATAAATTGATGACACTCCCAGATTACAAGAAGAGATTGGCTGATGTGGCTAAGGACAGTTCAAAGTTTGCAGGAATTCAAGGGAGCATCACTGGCAAGGCATTTCTAGATGCCCTTCAGTGGGACATCAGTATCCAACATGAGATTCAATACATTTTCCTCACCAATCCTACCTTCGCCAAGTACACAGAAATGGACGAAGTGTATCGAAGACTACTCAAAGTCAACGTGCCCAGTCATCTTCGATGGGAGGAACTCTATGACTTGATCGAGTAGCAGATGATTTGTCCCAGTCCAGTCATTTGTCCAGTCAGATGAGGTCATGCAAAGACTTCATCAATGACCCACCCAGAAATCAACATGCAGTTACACCACATCATCAAGTAGTTTCTAGATTTAGGAATTTGTTAAGTTAGTTAGGCTAAAAATAGATTTAGTACGTCCTGATCATTAATGATAGGATCGTTTGTGATTTGAGTTATAAATACTTCATCTTTCGAAGTATTGGGGGTTGTTGATCTTCACACCCTGACGCTATCAGACTGTAATATTTTTGAAGAGATCTTCCATTAATACAAAGAGGCACTTTTACAGGATTCTTGCGTGTATTCACTGGTGATGTTTTTCTCTCTAAGTTGAATGTTATTCTCG
>ML787011.1:204579-221601 GCA_009831015.1 Picea engelmannii | reverse complement strand
TGCTTTATTTTTAGGATAGCATTCGAATAAAAGACTAGACGCTTGCCTGCACATACTGTGTATCAGCTCGAAGTATACCAACCCTGGTTTGACAATTTAGTGATTCAGGACACTTAAAAGCTACAATTTAGCATCCTGACACCAAGCTGCAATGTATTTGCACAACCTACTTTCCAAGGCTTTTACCACCTGTGTGTGTCCTTCTATACAAACAACTCACGTATGTATGCAACATATTTATAGGTTATCTCGCATATGTACGTGACTTTTTCCAATGTAACCAGCGTATTCTTCAGAAGAATTCAAGCTTGAGCTTGCCTTAGGGATTCCATTTTGTTCTGATTGTTTAGTCTTCTTCACCCACATCTAAAGGTCTCCCAGCTTCTCAGAACTTAAGCTCTGAGCTTCCATCTTTTCAAAATTGTCTTCTCTTCTAGCCTCATGTGTTCTTCTAGTCATACTATATGAAACACTCCTCATGGATTGTCTTCTTGTGTTCCAACAATCCTGGGATTTGTGTCCAAATCCACTACAGATGTAGCATCTCATGGTGTGACAATGAGCAACAATGTGTCCTACTTGATTACATATCCAACACCTTAATGTGTTATGAAATTTTTCATTATCTCTCCTTGCATAATATCTGCATTCCAATGCTTTGTGACCATATTCATTACATGAGTAACAATGACCATGAAAAACATTTTCATACCTTTTCTTTGGTGTCCATCTTGAAGGTGTCTCTCTTCTGAATTTTCTTTGAGGTGTAAAGATGCCTTCTTGATGTCTTCCTTGCTTTGTTCTTTTGAAATTTTCCTTCCCTTGTGTAGTTGGTTTACTTGCAACATTATTTCCATATTTTGAGAGCGAGGGACTTACCTCAAGCTTCTTTGAGGTGATTTCTTCAACATGTGTAGCTTCCTTTTTGTATCCAAGACAGGATTTATCATTTGGTGATCTTTGACTATCCAATATTTCATTCAATATAGTTGAGCTATTCAAGAATTTGTTTGACTTCTCTACTTTCTTTCTAAGATCAACAACTTCAGCTTCCAACTTATGAAATGACTCTTCCTTTTCATTTACTTGATTCTTTAGTAGTTCCTCTACCCTTTGGGATTCTTCAATTTGGGTCTTGAGATGGATATTAATTTCAAGACTTTTTCTAATATCATCATCTTCCCTTTTCTTTTCTACTATTTTATTCTTTAGTCTTTTGATCTCTTCTTCTTTTTCTTCTAATTAAGACCTTTTACTTTCTTCTTGTTCCTTGAGAATTTTCTTTAGTTTCAAAATATGCTTTTGATTCTTTTCAAGAAACCTTTTAGTGTTCTCCAAAAGGTAGCTATACTCTATATAAATATGGTCATAGTTGTATTCATATAAACCCTAATCAACTTTCGTTTTAAGATTTGAAAGTTCTTCTTCTACTTCTTCCATGGGATAATTATCATCTCATTCTTCACAAACTGTTTCTAGATCTTGTTCTTCACATGCAGAGAAAAATTTAACATCATCCCATTTAGAATTATTGCAATCAGAGGATTGCGGAGATTTTGTACCTTCATTGTTCTTGATGGAGTTGTGTTTAGTGTCTTCCCTTTTGCCTTGGTATGTCTTCTCTAGCTTTAGCCATAGATCCTTGGCAGAAGTGCATTGTCCCAATATTTCTTTGATAGAACTTTAGAGTCAATTGAAGATGGTTTTGAGAGCCAATGCATCATTCTTCTTTTATTCCTTTTGAGATGCAAACTTTGACTTATTCTTCAAGGGAACTGATCCACAAATAGCTTCTTTCCAAACACCTACTCCTTTTTCTTTTAAATGCACTTTCATTTCTATTCTCCGTGTTGAATAATTTTCCTCATCAAGGATTGTAACTTCATCATCCATTTGTGTGTCTATGGATCTCCTCCAATCTTGTTAAGTCTTATAGTGAAGGCCTGCTCTGATACCAATTGTTGGACACACTGACCACACTGAGCGGGGGGNGAATCAGTGTAGGGATCATTTCAAACTTCCCTTCACAAAAAATACTTAGTTAGAAAACACCATTTACACATCACTTATTACTTTCATTTATAACCAGTTGTATGTGAACATATATCAAAAATAGATAACATCAACATACATCATCAACAAGCCATCACCATAAAGAACACAAATAACAAAAGATGTATGTACAATTTTATTTTTATTATGGACTACAATCCTTTGGTTTATCAACAACAACTTAATAGAGTTACAACTCCACAAAAGCACCAGCTCTGCAATGCAAGATTCAACTTACACAACTCAAAAACAAATGAGAAGAGGATTCAATCCTCAACAGATACCAATCTTTCAACAGGTACACGACCTGTCATTAGTGCAACATGTGTATGTATGTGCCCTACCAATAGTGTAGCCCGCGTATGTACGCGACCTATTTGTACCGTAGCCTGCGTATGCCTTCTGAACAACTAGGGTTTTCTATTCTTGAAAAACTCAGATCCTCTGCAACCTTCAGTCACATCCACTTCAGTCTTTCACTGTCCAATATGTACCATAACCAATCACAATGCATCTATTCTCTCCAATAGCTTACCATGCTCATCAACCATACAATATGAATGTTACTCAATCATGTATAAGTAATTTGTATACTATGGAAACCATATCAGTACTGAAACATAAGAGTGTCTCTCACTCTATAAATAAACCAACATAAACCATATCATAACAAACATACCAAGAATTCCTTAAGCATTCATCATACCATAAGAAAGAGTGTCCATCAAAACAATCATGTAACCATACTAGAGGTTCTATGGAAGATCTGAACCCATAGAATGCAAATTTGGAACTTGCTTCAGACTTCAAGAACCTAGAACGAGCTCACACTCAAGTCTCCATGACTTCCTCAACTATACATGCTTTGATCTTCTTCAGCCCACGTGTGTACATGCCCTGCCTCACTATAGCCCGTGTATGTACATGCTCAGGCTCACTGCAGCCTGCATGCTCCTTCAGAAACTAGGGTTTCTGAACTTTTGAAACTTTCGACGTCAAGATCGCAGACTTACGGAAACTTTGATGCATCCATGAGAACTTGTAATCACTCTCTTCCTCAGAATAGATCTGCAATATATTCTCAAGAGAGATATATTTACAAGATACCCTTGCCTCTTATTTATACTCTTCAAGTAGCTTCCTTAGAAGCATACACTAGGGCACTTTGTCCACATCTCCATTTTATCGACATAACCATTTTCTCCACATGGATACCTTTATCCAACTTTGTCCACATAGCCACTTTGTTCAGATGGCCACTTGTCCATTTAACCCACTTTCCTCATTTTAGGGTTAACTCACTTATAGCCACTTTCCATAATTAGAAAGTTCTCCATTAACTTTAGTATTTAAATAATCCTCTTTGACTTTATAACTTCACTTTATTATTTAAAGAATTTCTTCTTTGTAAGAACTTTGACTTCTTTGACCTTTTGGGGGCTTCTAGACAACAATGAGGGTCCTTCAATTTCGTAAGGCCATAACTCTCAAACTATGAGGATTTATGTGACATTACACATACCGCCGGAAATGACATGATAAGCACTATCCATATAGTATAGTTTCACTAACAAATTCATTAATATTCACTTCATTATACCACAATTAAGCATGGGTTCTCTAACCATACTTCTAGGATAACACAACTGCAAAGCGTCTTCCCGTGAGGGATTTCACCATAAGGGGACCACTTTGGAGTTCATTCATTTGTACTTCTTATCAACTATGAAAAGACAATAATGAGTTATATTTACATCAATCCAACTGGCATAAACCATGACAATATATCACTATGATATTGTCCCATTGTCATTGATTCTATGCATGACCATATGATCCAACGATCAATACATTAATCTATCCATCTATATATGCATCATATATAAATGACAACATATTGATCCATATTCATATATGCATGACATCATCTATGTATCATATATGAATGAAAAAACATTGAAATCCATTCATTTACAACAGTGACAATAGATACTTCATCAATATACTATCTATTTATCATATTTCAATGACAACACATCGATCCATCTTCATCTGTGAATGACATCATCCATGTATCATATATCAATGAAAACGCATTGACATCCATTCATTTACAACAGTGACAATAGATACTTCATCAATATACTATGACAAGACATTGTTCCTTTGACAACAATGACAACATGATCCAACAATCTCCCCCTTTGGCATTGATGGCAATACCAACATTGATGTCAACACCAATCATTGATGGAAACATGTAGACATGGAATTTATTTTCATCAATGGTCATCTCAATCACATCAATGTGATTATCTCTCCCCCTTTGACATCAATGGAACAAGGTAGTTCTCTCCTTGGGGATGCTCCCCCTTCTTGAAATCTCCTTGGGGTTGCTCCCCCTGCCTGGATGCCTTTGATATTTTTTTCTAAATAAACTTTCCCCTTTTGAACAAGGGATATCACTCTAATGTAATGTTAAATACATATCTCTCATGCTCCCCCTATGACCATCGCTCCCCCTAGAATCATGGGAAGAAGAATGAATTCTCCTATAGGTATGTCTCCCCCTATCTTCTCTACAATATGAACAACATGCTACCACTGCAATATGATTTTGCTGCAAATTCTACTGCTCAACCATAACATGGATAATGGTATGGTTTGATGTATAATGGTATGAGTTTTAATATATTTGAAGGTAAGAATATTCTATATGGATAGTACATGTCATTCCATTTCCAGTGGTATGTGGAATGTCGCATAACTCCTCACAGTTAGAGAGTTATGTCCATGTGAAGTTGGAGAACCCTCATGAGTCATCTAGAAGCCCCAAAAGGTCAAAGTAGTCAAAGTGGTTGCAAAGAAGAAATTATTTAAATAATAAAGTGAAGTGATGAGTGTACTATAAGTCAAAGTCAATACAAAAGAAATTATTTAAATAGTAAAGTTAATGGAGAAATTACTAAGTGGACAAGTGGTTAGAAGTGGGTTAGCCCTAAAATAAGGAAAGTGGTTTAAGATGGTTAGAAGGTAACCCCTTGAGGAAGCTACATAAAAGTATAAATAAGAGGAAAGAGTCTCTCATTTTAATTACACTTGAGCATATTGAATATATGTAAGTGAATGAGGTAAACAAAGGATATCTAAGGTGAATTTCAGAGGGAAGGTGAAGTAAAGAAGGCCGAAATTCAAGGGAGGATAAATTCTTTTGATGATGCTTTCTAAGGTATGTTATTTACAGATCATCTCACCATTTTTGCAATACATTTTTTTCTAGAATGATTCAGACCGCAAAACATGGAGGTAGTTGAAGAAACATATCCAAGTAGTTGTGATAAAATATTTATCTTGTGGGTCGTTGTATTTTTGGAGTTACACTCCGTGGAAAATAGGGTTTGTGGCTAGTCCTAAAACTAGCCTAAAACAGGTGTTTCGGGTAAAAATGTCATAACTTCTTCATAACAGATCCAAATTCAGTAAGACAAACTGATTTGGTTAGTGTATAGTTTGCAGTATTTTGTGTACCATTTTCATATCCATACAACAAATATTCTATGTGGGGAACACTTTACAAGTTCTCTCTCTACAATAAGCCATAATTCAACAAGGTATGCCATTTTTTCTATAACTCCTTTTATGAGAGGTTCCAAGTAGCGAAACCTGGAGGAATTGTATAAAAGACACTAAAGAACATTGTGTACTATTTTCAGATCTTTATTCATTACAGGTACATAGTTATGATTATTTCAAGTTAGGGTTGTTGACTAATCCAAAATTAGTCATGTGAGACTAAAGTAAAGTTTGATGAAAATGCTAGTCTCTTGTTGTTAAAGTTAAGGAAGGTTTGTAGTTATGTGATCATAAACACCAGGTATGTTACAGAGTTACAAATCAGATTTGGATGATGAAATTGATGAGGGATTTTGGTTGAGGTACATGTTGGGTTGGTTGAGACAAGTAGTTGATGAGTTGGCACATACATGAGGTGTATAGTTGATGATGTTGGTACATCTTGATGATTCATAGTTGATGAGTAGTTGATGCATCATTGGTACATACTTGGTACATGGTTGGAGGCACTTGTTAGTAGTATTGTTGACATGTGGTTTATGGATGATGTAGTATACTTGTCTTGGTATATTATTAGAAGCACATATTGATCTTGGTGATGATTATGAGTTTTTTTGTTATGTTTGGTTGATGCACATCTTGACTATATTGTACATATGGTTGAGAGTTGTCTTGATTTATCTTCGTGAGTAGATTTGATTCGGTTGATAAGATTAATGAGACAGGTTGTTGTGATAGGTTGTTTGGATAGGTTATTGTGACAGGTTATTTGTGCAGGTTTGATGCATGGTTGATGCATTTGTTTATGGTACAAAGGTACAGGTTGATGTATGGTACATCTTGGTACAGGTTATTGGTACAGGTTGTTACATGTTGTTTGGTTCAAGTTGATTGGTACAGGTTTACAACAGTATATCTCATAGTGATAGTGTGACAATGGTTCCATCATTCTACTTATATTTTAGGGCAGTTGACGGGGGAATGACATGTGGTTGTAGCCACCTTTCAGTTGTAGCCGGAGAACATAGGGGGTTGTAGCCTCCTTCTGGTTGTATCCAGAGAATTTGGGAGTTGGAGCTTCCCTCAGGTTGTAGCCTAATAAACTAGGGGGTTGGAGCTTCCTTCCAGTTCCAGCTAGAAAACAAAGGAAGTTGGTGCTTCCAATGAATGTAATTCTTAAAGACATATAAGACAAAGAATTATGTGGTTTTTATCCCGCTTTGGGTTTCCACATAAAAACATTTGTGTATTGTGTATGTGTATGATTTCTCATTTGTTCATTGTTTATTTACTCTGCAACTATTGGACGATAATGCTACATTGATATAACACTTGCATTTTGTGGTTAAAAAGGATCCAATTGCTCTATTACTGATTCATCCCCCCTCTCATTAATTCAACATACACAATCTCATATGTTTAGCCAAATCTATCAAATATGTGAATTTTATAAAACAAAAATAGAGAAACTAAAAAAAATGAATCTATTGTTATGAGGCTTTTAAATCTTACTCGGTGATATAATATGTTATTTATAATTAATTATTAATAATTTTAAATTCTCAAAGAAAAAGCAACACTCTAATGGAACTTAAATTTACTATTATGATACATTAATCTTGAAAACATTATGGCATAAGTCATAAATTGTTTTTTAATACAGTTACACTATAGAAAATCTATTTAAACTACTGCCATACACATTTTTTGTAGTATTCAAAGTAAACTATTGAAACCCCGTGTTACGACCCAAGGGGGGAATATATATGGCTAAATGTATATGATATGACCGCAAGGGGGAGCATATATGGGCCTAAATGTACATGTAATGTGTAAATACATATGTAATAGGGTTGGCCTAGTGATAAAGTGGCCTCATGTGCAAGTGTGAATAGCTATATAAGAGATCATGTATTCATTATTGGGGGAGGAATTGTGAAGTACGAATGGTATTTGGATATTTGGAGGACATATATATGGATAAATGTATATGATATGACCATATATATCCCCCCCTTGGGTCATAACACCCCACACTATCATAACCACACTTAAAGGTGCTTTGCTAGGCTACAAATCCATGCTATAGTGGACCACGCATATACACATTTGTTGTAGTATTCAAAGTAAAATATCAAAACCCCACACTATCATAACCACACTTAAAGGTGATTTGATAGGCTACAAACCCATGCTATAGTGGACCACATATATACACATTTTTTGTAGTATTCAAAGTAAACTATTGAAACCCCGCACTATCATAACCACACTTAAAGGTGCTTTGCTAGGTTACAAATCCATGTTATAATGGACCACAAATATACACATTTTTTGTAGTATTCAAAGTGAACTGTCGAAACCACACACTATCATAACCACACTTAAAGGTGCTTTGCTAGGCTACAAATCCATGCTATAGAGGATCACACATACATGTAAGAGAATACACCATTAGAGGTGCTTTATCTTTGTCCCAACGCATGCACGGATTTGTTCAAACTCAATATGGAATGGTGTTTTGAGACACTTCATATTCAAAATAAATCATTGTTTCCCTTTAGGAATCCCATTTTATGTCATAGAAAACAAGTTTTAAGCTCTCTAATTCGTCCAGCTAGCCATGCCTCGGGAGGCCACCTTCCATGCTAAGAATGACATTAGAAAGAAAAAAATTATTGCAATGGAACTACCCAATAGTTACACATGGCTAGGATTTTTATTCATAAATGGTAGGTCTATGGCTTTTCCATCTCATCAACATGAATGCTTCTTCAATAGTTTTTTGTTTGTGTAATTTGAATTCACTACCTCTTCCATAGCTTCTATAACAACAACTTCAGTAGCATCTTCTTTTACTATTTTTTTTTGCTTGTTGAAGGTAAATTTGGTCAACCAACCAACTATAACTTTGTGTATTGACAACACTAGCAAACAAAAATCAACCCAACAATGAAATGAAATTGAACAGCAAGGGAAAATCGATCTGGTAAGTGAATAGATCCACCCATGTAGTGAATACAATTCTTAGGGAGGATGTAAATTCACCCAGGAAGTAAATAAAATGACCAGGGGAATATAAATTCACTCAGGCAGTAAAACAATGCCCAAGGGTATGTAAATTCGCCCAAGTAAGTGTAGGATTAAATATACAACTCTATGGAAGATGGAAAATTCCTAGTAAGAAAAGGAATTTTTTGGATTTCCCATGGGAAAAGGAAAATTCATAGCAAGAAAAGGAATGTCGTAGATATCCTGTGAGTAAAGGAAAAATGACTAGCAATACCAATTTGACTTAGGGAGTTAGACAAATCAACATTGTTTTAAACCAATAAATAGATAAGGGTTCCTATACTGTGTTTACAAGACTAATATTGTTGTAGCTTCCATGAAAACATCCATAGCCTAGAGTGCTCAAACACAAAGTAAACTAATGAACCCACACTACATCCAAAAAATTAAAACAATTACACATGCATTTCATCATTTAATGGCCATTTTATTAAGATCATAAGATAAATACAGAGGGGTGAGCTATACTCAAATGTGTATTGTTACTCATGAACAATAAAAAAAAAATTGCAGATGGCCATGGCCCGGAGACACTTTCAATCATTGTGGATAGGCTCCTTAACTCCTTCATCCACCAATGTTCAAGTAAGTTTCTCTCTTCGAGCTCTCATTTATGTTGTTGTCTTCCCCAAGATCTCCTTGCCTCCCTTATTGAGGTCCTCACTACAACCTTCTTTGTTTTAATGGGATAATTTTGGAAGGCCAACCATCAAAATGGTTCATTTCCACTTCCAATTTTGCAGAAAAAGACAAAATAAAATACAAAAAGGGACATGTTTACAAAATTTACAAAAGGTAAAGAAACTAGGTTCTTATTATAAAGTTTGACAAGGATATAATTTAGATCACACCTTCCCATTTACAGTATTTTGGTCCCCAAAAGCTTCAATTCCCTTCAATATTCTTCTTCTTTGATCATCAAGAAGTCTCTAAAAAATCTAATAAAAAGGGTGCCTCTACAGTAAGATGGAAGATGATAATTGATTAGGGGATTCCTTTGGCATAACCCTACTTTCCATCTCATGGCTAGATATTACATTCGTCAGGTTGTTGGACAACCATTTCTCCTTGGGATGCAAGTGAAAGTAGCTCCTATTTCCCCTTAATGTTGACTCTCTAAGCTTTCTTCTTGATTATTTGGTTCTTGGGATGGAGTTCCAGGTGAAGCTTCCAACATTTTTCCTGTCAATGTCTAGTTGGTCTGTAGTATCGGAAATAGTACCTATATGGGTTGATTGGATTTATAGAGTGCCAACAATTGCTAGCAATATGACCCATTTTATTGAAACATAAACTAAATATGACATACATTTTCAATTTGTGATGATGTTTTCTAAATTGGTTGCTTACTCCCCAAAGAATTGGAGTGAATTTGGATGGAGGAATCATATTTTTTTTGTTCTCTTCCGAGATTCTACAAGTTGTTCTGGTTATTTTTGGAACGAAATGAGAGAGAAGATATAATAAATCAATGTACAGAGGTATCTCGGATATCCAATAATATAACAGAATTGTATCATAGATGCAACCATAAACACAGAGATACAATAATACACAATTTTCTATTAATGAGCGAAAATGTACAAAGACTGTAAAAATACAGAGTGAAAGACTTGCTAGAATGGTGGCAACTTATCTCTGAGAAGCGATGTGTCTGCTACTCGCATTCGCAAGAAGATGATTTTACAATGAGGCTCCAAAGGCCTTTTTATCATAAAGAAAATCCAAAACCCTAACCCCGGAAGATAAAAATCCAATAGTTTTGTGGACCCCGTTTTGGGTAGTTTGGTGTATCAACTTCTCGAGGGCGTAACTTTGGCATACAATCTCTGTTTGGGGCACAAAATAGCTCATTGGAAATTTATTGTCGAGGATATTCATTTAAGGGGGATCAATGAGAGCCTTGGGCTGTCATTGAGAAACTCGATCCCAAAAAACCTTCATTTAGGCCCTCAAAATAGCCCTAGAAGTTTAAAACTGCTAAAAATAGTAAATTACCAAAATTGCCAAAAAACTATTTTGAGCCAATTGGAAAAGGTAGGTGGCCACCAATATCCACCTGGATCAATCCTCCCTCCTTAGGAAGCAATGGTATCCATTGCGTTGAGTGCATGGGGGAGAGGGAAAAGCGTTTGTTGAATCTACATCTTGATGAGTTGCTTGCCTTGTTGGAGAAGTTGTGTTTCTTAGCTTGTTGAAGGTTGTCACGAACATGTGGCTAGAAGAGTTGGACCTTTTTAACTAGTCTGGCTACATGAGATGCCTGTGTGCAGAAGGAATCTTTACACTTTGCTGCAATATTGTCGACTTGCTTCTATTGGATAGAAGGTGCTTGGGTTGAGGTTGTAGTGGTTGCATTATCCTTTTGTTCATATTTTGAACATATTTTGAAGAAGCTGAATTTTGTAGTATGAGATACTAACTTGTGGCACTATTTAGGTGGAACAATATTCGAAACTACCTCTAGAATTCTATAAATATGACCCCCCCAGAGAAAAAATGACACTGCGGGGTCAAGACTCATAAACAACATGGCACTTCCACATATATGGTTGGCCCAAGAGAACATCACATACATCCAGTGGGGAAACATCACATAATACCTCATCCTTGAAGGGATGGATTCCATATGAAAAATGAAATTGTTGGTTGACATAGAGATCTTGTCCCTGGAAAAGCCACCTGATATTGTATGGTTGCGGGTGTGGTGTTTTCGAAAATCCCAACTATTTGACGACCTCTGTTGAGATGAGGTTCTTCTGGCTTCCGCTATCAACAATAAAATGTAGCAGGGTCCCCTTCACCCACATCTGTGAATGGAAAAGGTGCTCCCCCTCTTCAGGATATGTTGGTTCTTCTGGTTGAATTGTTGTGGTCATGACAATAGCAGTGGGGTCTGTGTCGATGATCTGTCATTTACCAGTATTTTCAGAATCAGATTTTGAATCAAGGTTTGGCTCCTTGTCTTTGATCTCAAACACCAATGACTGTTTTGAGAGACATTCCTCGGTGTTGTGCCAGGGGATTTTGTGGAAATCTCACCATTTTCCGATGTCCTTCTTTGTCTTCCCATGACCCTTCTTTTCCTATGGCTTGGAATGGGTTTTGGGAGACTTTTTGTTAGGGCCATATTTATTATACTTTGGTTGTTGCATATTTGCAAACCCAAAATCCTGTTTGTTCTGGTGCTTAAATTTCTTTTCGATTTTAATAACATATCCATAAGAAGCACTGAGTGATGAGATGTCTAGAAAATCCATTTCAATTTGGATGTATCTGTGTAGAGCCCCACGGTATTTCAAAACCAAATCTCATTCAAAGTCTTTGATACCCATATTGGTGCGTAAGATATGGAAGGTATTGGTGAACTCCAGAACTTCTTGGCCCCTCTCTTGCTGCAGTGTGGTCCATATCATGCACTAGTCCTCAATTTCCAACAGGGTAATATTGTTTCTTTATTGTATCCATAAAAACATCCCAAGTGGGCCCAACCCCATATATTCCAGACTCTGTGGAACTTTTCTCCCGGTAAGTTTCCCACCAATTTTTGACATGGGGGAGAGCTTTAAGGAGTGTGAAGGTGATCTTTTCTCTATCGAAAAAATTATGAGCAGAGAAATAACCTTCTAACAGATTTAACCATTTGTCTAGGGCATCTGCATCTATCTAACCTTCAAATATGGGTATATCAAAACTAACATATACCTTGAAAGGAGAGGTTCTTCCAAAGTGGTTGTTTGATAAATATGCGCATGTTTCTATCGGAAGGCGTTGAAGGATGTGGGAAAAAGTTTCCATCATTTCGTCCCTTTGTCGCACGAGAGCTTGCTCAAGTAACAGATTGATAGAATCATATGCTCCATCGTTTTTCTTTTCTTCCGCCATGGAGGGTTTCTTGGAAATGAAAGAATGATTGTCTTGAAGAGAGACAAACTCAAGACCCAACTTGGTATACTCGAACCTCATCAGGGACATGCACTAAAAAAAACGATCAAGAGCAACCTGCTCTAATACCACTGATCCAGATTATTTTCGGCATGAAATGAGAGAGGAGATATAATAAAGAAATGTATAGAGATACCTTGGATATCCAATAATATAACAGAAATGTATCAGATATGAAACCATAAACACAAAGATACAATAATAGACAATTTTTTGTTAATGAGCGGAAATGTAAAAAGACAGTAAAAATACAGAGTGAAAGATTCACTAGAATGGTGGAAGCTTATCTCTGAGAATAGATGTGTTCGCTAATCGCATTCGCAAGAAGATGATTTTAAAATGAGGCTCTAAAAGGCCTTTTTATCATAAAGAAAATCCAAAACCCTAACCCTGGAAGATGAAAATCCAACAGTTTTGTGGACCCCGTTTTGTGTAGTTTGGTGTATCAACTTCTCAGGGGCGTAACTTTGGCATACGATCTTCGTTTTGGGTGCACGATAGCTCGTTGGAAAGGTATTGTCGAGGAGATTAATTTAGGGGGCTCAATGAGAGACTTTGGCTATCATTGAGAAGATTGATCCTAAAAATCCTTCATTTAGGCCCTCAAAATGGCCCTGAAAGTTAAAAACTGCTAAAAATAGTAAATTACCAAAATTGCCAGAAAACTGTTTTGAGCTAGTTGGAAAAGGAGGTGGCCATCGATATCCACCTGGATCACAAGCAGATACTAATTTTCCAACTACCTTTTCCTCCATGGGAATGCCT
This sequence comes from Picea engelmannii, assembly GCA_009831015.1. NCBI lineage: Eukaryota > Viridiplantae > Streptophyta > Pinopsida > Pinales > Pinaceae > Picea > Picea engelmannii. Next base: position 208,194 of record ML787011.1, on the reverse strand, counting down.
TCTTTTCTATTTCCTATTTCCTTGGAAAAGGTAGGTTGAGCTACACTTGTGTTGGCTTCTTGTCCACTGAATCCTAGGCCTTCATGCTTGGGCCTCTATTAAAATACAAGGGGATTATAATCCATTGGACTTCCTTTCCTATACCTTGGCCATCATATTCCATTTGTGTCATGAGATTGGAACCAATGCCTCTAGTGTGTTTCTCAAAGTCACCAAAGGTCTCTTAAAGAAGGGTCTTAGAAGGTGAGTATTCTAGGATTGACTATGTCATGGTGTTGGCCTCCTTACCCTTCATTACCAATATTCGTGTTACCATATTTTTTAGTGCAACAATGCTCTACTCTAGGGAATAAAATCTAACCTTCTGAGTATTCCCAGTCATGTTCTTCATGACCAATCCCTACCATTGGTGTTATTCTTCTTCTATGTAGGCCTGGTAGTAATGCTTGTCTACTGGTTTGGAACTGGCTGTGGATGTTTACCATGTAGGTGTTCTCCATTTCTTTGAAACTTTATCAAATACCATTTGATCCATAAAAAATAGGCCTATAGCCCATCTATCTCATCAACATGAATTCTTCTTCAATTGTTATTTGTTTGTCTAATTTGAATTCACTGCCTATTCAACAGGTTTTGTAGAATCTTATTTTACTACTTTGTTATTTTTCTTGTTGAAGGTAATTTTTTCCAACCAACCAACTATAATTCTATGGAAAATTGAATGGATAAGTGAATAGAGTTTCCTAGGCAGTGAATAAAATTATCAGGAGGATGCAAATTCACCTAGGCAGTAAACACACAGGGACTTCACCTTGTTGACCAATATCTTATCACGTTAATTCATAAAGTTATTATTATTATTATTATTGTTAAAAATAAAGTCAATATATTGTAGGTATTGTAGGGGGGGATGTGGTGCTACACATTATTTTCGTCACCCCTATGACCGTTAATTATGTACACCTATCCTTTGTCTTAAGAAGGATCAATGACATTAATCCTTGAAGACGAATGAAGATACTTTTTCCAGAGAGATGAAATTATACTTTCCCTTTGTCAAAAACCTTATAAAAAGGGATCATTGCACCTGGATTAGTGTTAAGGGTGTGAAGATCTAGGATTTTTGTTGGTTGGACCACAATGGCCTATGATGTCGTCGCAGTTTTCTCAGTGTTAAGGGTGCGATGATTTTTGTACGAAGGAAAAAGAGGAATTTATCGAAAGTTCTAGAACAGAAGCTTCGAGGGTGAGGTGGCTTCCGATTGGTTTGGATTTAAGTCGCATCCCTGATCTCATGGGATCATCCTAACCTCCTCAACCTATCCTTTTCAACTTATAAACAAAGAATATTTCTCATGGGAAAAGTTAGTTGGCTAGCTTTTGGTGTGAGCTTGAGTAATTTTTGTAGCTTTGGGATTTGCTTTTTCAAGATAGATTGTTGGTATCAGAATCCGTGGAGAAAGAAGTGTGTGGAAAGCAAGGAACTGTTGGAAGGAACCTAAAAACATCAAGGAATTTGGTTGTATCTTTCTTCCACATTATTTAATATAGTCATATATTTCTCTCCCATAAAATTGGTCTTATTTTATTGTATGACGTCTTGATCACATACATAGGTTTTTGTTGAGTATACGTTGTTGCTTTCACTTTGTTGGCTTGTGTCTCTTTACAGGTTCAATATCACATAAGCTTTGGAACGGAGTGAGGATGACACTAGTGAGGAAAAAGGACATTTAAAAGGTATGTAATTTATCCCTTGTTAGTTAGTATGCTTGATAATTAAAGCCTAGGGAAATTTTTATATTCTGTCTTGTTTTGTTCTAGTTTCGGGTGAAACTAGGGAGATCTGTTTATGTCTACACTTACCGATTTGTCTAATAAAAAAATTGGTGAATCCACTGGGGATCGGTTTGTTTCCCTAGTATTCTTTCTTTCTTTCTTTGATTGCCTGGGTTCTTTTTTCTGAGTCATTGGGAGATCCAAATGAAATCTTTGACTGTTTAAATTCACTGGAAAACCTTCTTTCTTTTCATTTTTTTCCTTTTTTCCTTTGATTGCTGCACTCTTCTTTGAGGGATAGTGCAACGATTTAGGATCGTCGCACTCTTCCTTGAAGAGACAATGCGACATTGTCACTCTGTGGTCTTCTGTTACCTGCGACGATTATGGATCGTCGCACTGTGTTAATCTTACAACCTGCAAAGATTTGGAATTTTTTTAGCTTTTGGTGGTTTTACCTACCTAGATATTAGATATGGTTTTGGGGTGAATTTTTGGGTTTGATTATAGTATGATTACAGTATGCTTGAAAGTACATGAATTTTCTTTTAGCCATATTTTCTTTTTTTTAGATTGTTTTGTTTTGAAAGATTTGATCTCTTTCTTTGAGTGTCTTTCAGTTACAAAGAATTGTTTTTCTTTAGAATTGTTTAGTGAAAGAACACTTGTTTTTTTGAATAGTTAGTTTTAAAATAAAATATTCATTTTGGGTTGCTTTTGTTTTGAAGAAGTTCTCTATTAATTTTAGTGCATCTTTGAAATAAAAAGTTTTAATTTATTTCTTTGCATTAGATTGGGGGCATCTTTGCATTTGAAGTAGTGAAATTGCATGGTGTTTGGAATTTTTGGTATTGAATTCTTAAAAAAACATTCCCCCTCACTGCTGAGGGGAGGGGCCAAGAATCGTGTATTAGTGTACAGTTTTTTTGGCTCATTTCTTGAATATCTTGATATTGATGAGTTTAATAAAAGTTTGGGACATTGTGCATATGGGAATGATAAATGTTTTCTCCTTCTCGTAATATAGCTTTCATAGAAGTGAAATATTTGCATTATCATTTCTTTGCATTGTTTCGAGACGGTCAAAACATCATTTAGTCCACTCCATTTTCCTCTTGAGTAACAACAACCTTAAAATAAAGATCTTATAAAAATTGATTAGAAATTTTTATATTTTCTGGTAGCAAACCTACATTAGATTAGTTGTAGGGCTTTGGAATGGGTATGAAAGATAACTTTTCAAAGATGTAAACAAACATAGAATCTTGAGTTAGGGAGCGGTTTAAATCAACTTGCTACATTTTGTCCTGGGAATTCCTTCTAACACAAGGGTCAATCACGAGGTCGCATTAGTACTGACATAATTACTCACCCTGCTTTGTTGGTCTTGGTGTAGAGATTGCACGTATTATTGGGGGTCACTTGAGAAGAAAATCCTATGGGGATCTTCTTGAGTCGATTTCGGGCTTAGATACCTTGCCCTTGTACGTGGATCAGATTGTTGACTGCTTCCCCAGGCATCATTGTGGTAATTGGTAACCTTAGCGGCCTATCTCTTTAGAGTCTTTACACAAGGTAACTGTGGAGGGGAAAGTCTTTGCAAGATACCAGATATATAAAATATGCAGAACAGGAACGAAATGCTAGAAATAACAGAATAACAGTAAAATATCCAGCATAAGCTTCACAATAAACAGAAATGATATACGAAATAACAACAGAAATAGCACTTGAACAGAAATAGCACTTGATTCAGATAGCAATGTTCACAGGCCTCTTCGAGGGGGCAACCTCCAATCGAGCAGCGCTCTGTTACAATAATATCCAAGCTAGGGT
>ML787011.1:179936-198113 GCA_009831015.1 Picea engelmannii | reverse complement strand
TCCTTCTAGAAGCGGAAGCTTCTATTAGGTCTTCTTACATCCGCCTTATTCTATTTTATTGAAAGGTCTTATTAATATTGACCTTTATTACATCCGAATACATTAATCTACCTATGTGCGGGTTAGGACCTTAACAGTCTTCATGGTACCTGGAATCGATGTTGGCCAAACTCACTCGGGCTCCTTGGAGGGTATACCCATGTTTATGTGTGGGAGATTGCACCAAGGTGTAAGTCCGTTAAGCATGTCGCCAATGTAACTTTTCCACTCACTCTATCTCATCCCCTTTGTACAGTGTTCCCACGATGTTGGATTTCAACCCCAAGTTCATTGTAAGAAGATTTTGTTTGCTTGTTTTCTTCCTAGATTTTTAGCGTGTGTTGTTTGTTTTCCCTAGCAGACTATAGGCTGGATCTTTGTTTAATGGCATCATTTCCTAGAATGACCAATGAAGGAACCCCTTTTCCAGGGGAACCTTTTGTTTTTCCTTCTTATGGAAACTTTGGTCCTCCTTACATCGCTACTTTGAGCCTTCCAGGTCTCACTATTGGATTACCAGTATGGTTTTTTTCCACTCAGGTAATCCCAAATGCAGCTAGTGCTTCAGTTGTAAGCACTTCCCCCCAAGAGAATCAACCTCATGTTGATCCTTCACCTTCTTCATCAGTAAGATATTCTTCGCCTTCTGCACTTGCAAGGTCTTCTTCCTTTTCATCTTCTTCGCCTAGTGAAATCTCTAAAGCTAGTAACCTGGTGGATAAGAAGAAGAAGAAAAGGAAGTTTAAGAAGAAGAAAAATAAATAAGGGTCCAAACTTCCAACCACTACCAGGCATGTTGGAAAACCACTAGTTACTAATGATCATGATGGTAGTGTTGATGCTCCTAAGATAGCCCAAACACGTAAGCCCAAGTACCCTTGCAGGCTTTGTAAGGGTAGTCATCTTCTTAAGGATTGCCCTAGACTATCGAAGGTTATAGAAGCATGGTCTACACACCCTCGCCAACCAATGTCGTCAGCCTATGAACAACATGTTGATGACCTCCCGTCAACTAGTTAATATACCGTTGGGAAGAATAAAAGTAGAGTCAAGTTCCTTTGTATATTATGCGGAGGGAGTCATCAAACTCACCTTTTCCCTTGGATGGATGAAGCCTCGAAATTAATGGAGGATGTGATTGGTTCCAAACCTCAACTTCCAGCTTCTTATCGCAAGCTTACTCTCGACCCACCTGTAGTTGATGGAATGATCAATCTGGTCCCTTCATCGTTCAGTCTGGTTGATCATGTAGTCAATCTTGTCACGTCCTTAGTTGAACCAGTTGACAAAGTGGTCGATCCAATCCCATCTTCGGTCGATCCCACTCTCTCATTAGAGAGTGAAACCCAAGCAGTCAATCTGTTTCCACCCATCGACCCCATTCTCCCCTTGGAGAATGAAACCCAAGTGGTCGATCTGATCTCGTCATTGGTAGATCCTACTCTCCCGCTAGAGAGTAAACCTGATGTTGCTCACATTTTTCTCATTGATACAGAATCTACCATGCTGGGGGGTATTCCTCCTTCTCCTATGGAACCCCCTCCAAGTAATGAGGCCATCCTTTTTTATTGGGGTGCGCTAACTGGACCTTGTCTTCCCTCTCATATTCCTTTTAAGATTATAGTATAGATTTGTGGTCGGGACATTCCTTAAATGTTGATAGAAGAAGGTTCGTCCGTTAGTATTTTGTCCTCTATTGCTTGGCAAGCTTTGGGTTATCCTCAACTTGTGTCAGTTACACATAATATGTTATATTTTAACAGAAAAACTAGTCACCCTTTAGGAGTCCTTCCTCAGTTTCTTGTAACTTTGGGAGGGAAAACTGTCTGTATTGATGTTATGGTAGTCCAAGACCCCTTGGATTCCAATTTACTCCTTGGGAGAGATTATGTCTATGCCATGAAAACTATCATGTCCACTCTTTTTTGTATGATATATTTCCCTCACGATGGAAGAGTTGTGACTATTGATCAACTTTTGTTTCTTGGTCTTGACTTGACTGTCAACTCAATGACTTCCCTAAACAGTTCATATATGAAGTTGGTATCACCCCTGCCACTGGTCAATTATGTGGCGTTGTCTCCCATGCCTTCAACTATCAATGAAGACGAGAATCTCACTGTAATATTAGTTTTTTATGACTTAGATCTGGTAGTCAACATGGTTATCTCTTTAATAGGGTCTTTAGATATTGATCACCTTACCCCTGTCACGACCCTCGACATGTGTTCCTTCCAGAGTGTTTTTCTTCCATCCAGTGAAGATCTCTTGGAAGCCTTGTTTGAGTTTTTTCCCTTGACATGGTGTCCTTCCAGAGCATCGTCCTCTTGGAAGCCATGATCAAGAAGAGAGATTTGAGCATGGTTTTCTAATTTCAAGCTCATTAAAAAATGAAACCAATGTTGAGCATGGTTTTCTGATTTCAAGCTCATTAAAAAATGAAACCAGCGTTGAGCATGGTTTTTTTATTTCAATCTCATTAAAAAATGAAACCGACTTTGATCATGTTTTTCTAATTTCAAGCTCATTAAAAAATGAAACCAATGTTGATCATGGTTTTCTGATTTCAAGCTCATTAAAAAATGAAACCATTTTTTAGCATGGTTTTCTGATTTCAAGCTCATTAAAAAACGAAACCAAATTTGAGCATGGTTTTCTGATTTCAAGCTCATTAAAAAATGAAACCAACTTTGAGCATGGTTTTATGATTTCAAGCTCGTTAAAAAATGAAACAGATTTTACGAGCATAGTTCTTGTTTTTGTGTCAAGCTCATTAAAAAATGAAACATAGGTTTGGGGATTAAACCTGGATTCGCGAGCATAGTTATTGTTCCTGTGTCAAGATCGTTAAAAAATGAAATAGTTTTCTCCCCTCTTCAATTGAGGCAAGTATAGTATTTGAATCTTCTTTTCATCCTCCTATGTCGTTTGACAAATCAAATCTTGGGGGGAAATGCTTTCAACCAATGGAATTCATGTTGGAGTTAAGTCGCTAGGCTCTTAAGCTGTGGGCTAAGTACCAACCGTCCATGTGTTATGCATTGGGAGGTCCAAGCATAGTTTTCTATGGTTCAAGATTGTGTAAAAATGAAACCACCTACCTCAAGTATACTTTCCTCTGGTTCGAGCTTGTGTAAAAATGAAACCAAGTCCAAGCATAGTTTTGGCTAGTTTTAAGCTTGTGTAAAAATAAAATCCATCCCAAGCATAGTTTTTTTTTGTTTTAATCTTGCGTAAAAATGAAAACAATCATGAGCTTAGTCTTTTTTCTTTCTCATACTCGTAAATACATGAGAATGTAATCGAGTAAAATTTCATCACTTTTTCGGACTCATAAAGGTTATACAAAAAAGGAACCCCCTGGAGTCCCCTTTGAGCTCTTTTCAAACTCTATAAACATGAAAATATTGTTGAGCGATCTTGTTCTTTTCACATTCATTAAATTATTTGAACAAAATGTCTGTTGAGCAGTAGATTATCTCTTTTTCGATCTCATCAAACTACTTTATGAAAAAGGACATTTTGGAGTTTTCTTTAAATGTTTTTCAAACTCTCTAAATATGAAAAACCCTTGAGTTTTCTTTCTTTGGACTCATAAAACAAACATCGAAAGTCCCATATGGGACCGAACCACTCCTTCCTAGGGTTCATTAAACATACTCCAAGGGACTCATCCGAAGGATGAGCTTACAGTTCAAGCATATGTTATCCTCCTCTCCTCAAGATTGTGTAAAAATAAAGAGGTACTCGCCAGAAATGGTGGCGGAAAAATTGGGAAAGAAATGTATCTACACTTGTATTCTATGGAAGATTCACTTTTGAACATGACACCCTTTCACTTGTTTTGTGTCTAGGTTGGAAAATCTGCTTGTCTCTTGATCATACTATTTTATAAGATTAAAAATTAGTATGTGATCCTTGTTATTGAGTCAGTGTTTCCACGACACTTGTCATGTCGTCAATATGTTCAAAGAGAAGTTCAACCCAGAAATAATTCTATTGCATCAACCATTACCATAGTCCTATCCTTCTATTGCATTGGCCATCCCTGAGTCAGTCCAAAATCACTTGTTACTCTGATCTACTTCAAATCTTATTACTTGTTTCATGTCATTGATGGGGGATACATTAAGGCCCTCCTATGATGAGTCTTTTCCTTTCGAATTCAACTCATTATCTAGGAATTAGACTTAGAAACTAATTGGTACCTTTGAACTTGCATGCCTCAATGGCATGTTTCCTCGCTTTCGACAGTGGGATTTCATTATTGACCCCTAATCGGGAGATTCTGTTGAGTGTTCAACTTCAACTCATTGATTCAAATTCATTGGATTGTACCAGAGTACCTTGGGGTTCATTGACATTAATGGTGATTTCCCTCGCACTTGTTAACAATATTCACTAATTACTGGTAATCAAGTGGTTTCTACCATGTTCGAGTTCAACACATGTATTCACATGGTTAGATTCGTACTATAGAGTGGTGGAGATGAAGACCCTGGATATTTTCTGACAGATTCAGGTTTCATTGGAGTATACTCAGATTGTACTGTTGCATAGATCCATAGTGTATGTCTCGTGGCTATGTTCAAATTTGAGTCTTTAACACATAAATCCACAATGTATTTTTGGTGGCTATGTTCAGATTCGAATCATATTAGCATGGATCCAAAATGTATGCTTGGTGGCCATGACCTGTCTTACTTGACATGGATCTTCACATGTTGGCATTTATGCTTTGAGTCATTTGTATTATGAGTATGGGAATTCCTACCTTAGTGATGATATATTATTGTACTATATTTCCTTTTTTGTTGGCAGGTTTCCGACCGACATGTTCCTTGTTACCTACACACACTCAACAAAGTACTTCAGCTACCACTCTGTTATAACTTCATACTTTGGCGGGCTCTCTGTAACACATTATTTTCTTCACCCATATGATCATTAATGATGTACACCTATCCTTTGTCTTTAGAAGGATCAATGGCCTTAATCCTTGAAGAAGAATGAAGATAATTTTTCCAGAGATATGAAATTATACTTTCCCTTTGTCAAAAACCTTATAAAAAGGGATCGTCGCACCTTGCTTAGTGTTAAGGGTGTGATGATATAGGATCATCGTAGGTTGTACCATAGTGTCCTGCAACGTCATCGTAGTTTTCTCAGTGTTAAGGGTGCGATGATTTTTGTACAAAGGAAAAAGAGGAATTTCTCGAAAGTTATAGAATGGAAGCTTCAAGGGTGAGGTGTCCTCTGATCAGTTTGGATCTAAGTCACATCTCTGATATCATGGGATCATCCTAACCTACTCACCCTATCCTTTTCAGCTTATAAAAGGAGAATATTTCTCATGGGAAAAGTTAGTTGGCTAGCTTTTGGTGTGATCTTGAGTAATTTTTGTAGCTTTGGGATTTGCTTTGTCAAGATAGATTGTTGGTCTCAGAATCTGTGGAGCAAGAAGTGTGTGGGACGCAAGGAACTGTTGGAAGGAACCTAACAACATCAAGGCATCTGGTTGTATCTTTCTTCCACATTATTTAATACAGTGATATATTTCTTTCCCATAAAATTGGTCTTATCTTATTGTATGACTCCTTGATCACATACATAGGTTTTTGTTGAGTATACGTTGTTTCTTTCACTTTGTTGGATTGTGTCTCTTTACAGTTTCAATATCGCATAAGCTTTGGAATGGAGAGAGGATGACACTAGCGAGGACAAATGACATTTAAAAGGTATGTCATTTATCCCTTTTTAGTTAGTATGCTTGATAATTAAATCCTAGGGAAAGTTTTATATTATGTCTTGTTTTGTTCTAGTTTCGGGTGAAACTAGGGAGATCTATTTGTGTCTGTACTTACTAATTTGTCTGATAACAGTGGGTTATTGAGGTGTTTATAGGTATTGGGGGGTATATAAAGGGGTATCTAGTAAAAATGGGGGTTTATTTTATTCGAAATATGTATTGGGAGGGGGGTTCAACAAAAATATTTTTTGAGGTATTCTTTAATATCCAACGAATGAAGGTTCTATGTCATAGGTTCACTGAGTGAGGACCCCATGAGTATTTAAAATACCCAGGGGGATGCAAATTCTCCCATGTAGTAAATAAAATTCTTAGGGGTATGTGAATTTTCTTGGGTAGTAAATAAAATTCCCATGGGTATGTAAATTTTCCTAGGTAAGTGGAGAATTGAATGTATGGCTCTGTGGAAGAGGAAAAATTCCCAACAAGAAAATGAATGTTTTTGATGGCCTGTGGGAAAATGAAAAATTTCCAACAAGCAAACGAGTGTTATGGACTGCTTGTGGGAAAAGGAAAAAACCATAGCAATACAAACTCGACTCAAGGAGTGAGACAAGACAGTGTTCTCTTACACCAATAAACAAAGTAGGGTGGCTAAACTATGTTTACAATACTAATATTTGTGTAGCTTTCATGAAAACATACATAGCCGAAAGTGCTCAAGCACACAACAAACTAATGATCCCACACCAAATCCATGAAATTGAAACAATTACACACATATTTCAACATTTAGTGGGAATTTTATTAATCTCTAGAAATAAATACAGAGGGGTGAGTTATACAGATATGTTTATTATTACTCACAGAAAATAAAAAAAAATCTAGATGGCCATGGCTTAGAGGCAGCTTCGCTTATCGTGGACATGATCCTTAACTCCTTCATCCACCAATCTTCACACAAGTTTCCTTCTTCGATATCTTATTTATGTTAATATCTTCCCCAAGTTTTCCTTACCTCCCTTGTTGAGTTCCTCACTATCACCTTCTTTATTTTAATGGGATGCATTTGGAAGACCAACCATTAGAATGGTTCATTTCCACTTCCAATTTTTCTAAAAAGACAAAATAAAATACAAAAAAAGACATGTTTACAAAATTTAAAAAAGGTAAAGAAACCAGGAGATTATTACAAAGTTTGGCAAGGATCCAATTTGAATCACATTTGGAGAGAGGAAATTTTAAACTAGCATAAGTCTTCCATGTTAAATTTAGATCTATGAAGCACTAAGAGCAATTAAAAAATATGATGCATGAAACTTTTGGGTCTTAAAATATAGAGTTAAGTTGGATTTATTATGTGTTGTTAATCCAAATGGATGTTGGTGGCCTCCCACCTCTTCCAACTCGCTCATTTTGGCAGTTTTCCAGTTTGGCAGTTTTTTCCCTAGTTTCCAGGTCCCTGACTTGTGGGGTCGTTTTGAGGCCCTAAAAATTATTTTTTAGGGCTCACCATAGTCAAAATGACCTTTGATAGATAGAAAAAAAATGTGTAGTCCTTGGATAGACTTTTCCAATGGGATATCATGTGCCTAAAACAAATATCGTATGCAAAAGTTACGACCCCGGGAAGTTGATGTACTAACTTACCCAAACGGGGCCCACATGAATTTTTGTGCTTCATCTCCTAGGGTTAGGTTTTTTGGATGTCTAGGGTTTTTTAAATTATTGTTTATTGTAAAAATTCCTTCAAAGCCTCATTGTAATCATCTTCTTGCGAATGAGCACATCCGTCACATCTCTTCTCAAAGATAATCCACCACCATTCTAGCAAGCTCGTTTTCGCTGCATTTTATAGTTTCAGCTTATTTCCTTATTGAATAGAAGCCAGTTTTACTCTATATCTATTATTATTTGTTAAGCATATTTTGATAATAATCTGTATTCATTTTTTTCTGCAAATATATTATTGATCAGTGGTATCAGAGCGGTCTGCTCCTTGTCGTTCTTAATGCATGTCTTCAACGAGGTCAGGGTACAAAGAATTGGTTCTCGAGCTTGTTTCTCTTGAGGGGACAGGATATCTCTTCAAATTGTTTCTCGAGCACGCCCAAACGACCTCTCATGGAAGAAGAAAAGAAAGATGAAGGGACAGGATATCTCTTCAAAATGTTTCTCGAGGAATCCATCACGTTTTTCATAAATCCTTGGAAGGATACCAATAGGCAATGCATCTTCCTAAAATGGAGGTGCTGCCTCCTTCAAGGTACAAATCAACTTCGATATTCCTATAATAGGTGTGCTCATTTAACCATAGATAATATAGAAATATTTTCACCCAACCATAGGCCGAAGCCACCCCCGAGCACCTTAACCTTGACAGAGAATAATTCTGGTAGAAAATCAATATCCAATCAAGGCTAATGTACCAAGAAAATATAACCAAGACTGATAAAAAATTCCAAACTAGAAAGTCCAAAATTACAAGTTTACAGTAACTGCAGCTGCAGCTACCCTCCAGACTTGCGCACTAAATTTCTTCAGTGTGCACTACTGAATTTATGTAGTTGCGAGATGTGTCCTCCAAATGAGCTCTAGTGTCATGTATTTATAATCCTCCTCCTTAGTTTTCTGAGCCGACTTCTCATTCTGGAGGCTAAAAACTCAATATTAAATATTTCCTTTAGCCGACTTGTCATCTAGCGTTATGTCCAAAGCTTTAGGGTTTCTTTTTGCTTCCTGAAATATTCTATTCTTGTCAAGGTTACATGTGGAGGTTAATACCTCCTGCATCTACCATAATATCAACATTTAGCCCTTTCTTCCCACAAGGAAATGTACAACCCTTTGCTAGCTTGGAAAATCCAATGCACGAACCAATGGAAGGGACATATGAGAGGGAAAATGATGAAAAGTGATAAGTATGGTGGGAATGCACGATGACATTTCATAAAATCACCCAGTGGCAACTCACTCCTAAGGGAACCAAATTGCTAGGGCATTTTGTCACCCCCCCCCAATTATGGACAAGTCAAAAGGAATAATGTCCAAGAACATGTCATGAAACAAAAGAGAATTAAATGCACATATTCAAATGTTTTGAGAATCAGAGTGACACATACCATGATAACCAGACTCATTAACTCATGGAGCAAGACCCACTTTTGCTTCAGGACCAAGCCGACGAGATGGATGTTGCTATTGCGGATAGGATGGAGGCACTGAAGAAGAAGGATGGGTTCTCGAGGGCTAGGCTCAAGTCAATATGGCTCTCAGTACTCCATGTCTAGGACCTGTGGGCATCAAGATATAATCTCCTTGGTTATCCCTAGGCTAGGCGATAACAACCATCTCTATCAAAACTAATCCCATTTATCCATCGTCCAAGGTCCTGAAGATGTGAGTGCCCATGCTTGAATTTGGCAAGTCAGTGGGTGACTCATTGCTCTGCATCACACGTGCCAAAATCCTGCAATAAGGGCACAACGTCTTGGGTGAAATCCTAAGGCGTCCTTCAAAAAACCATGTTAGGGCCATCCAAATCAAAACATAATATAAAATCAAGTAAATCAATGTTCATAAGAGATTTTAGTCCTTAATTCATCCAAGTTAAGTTGTTACCCAAGATATAAGCCATATGAATAACTCACCTCGGTATCCCTTTTGTTGAATTTTTGAATGCTAGACTAGTTTACAATTGCAGTAAATACTAAATAACCAGGATCTCAAGAAGATTAACCAAGAACAGATTACAAAAAATGGGTCTGCTCATTTTTCCATAGGCAATGCTCTTTAATTGCCACCCAACCATAAGAATCCTCAAGTTCCACCCCCAAGCAAAGAAGGAGACCTACTACAGAATGATATCCAAGAGAAAGACACCCAAATACAGAAAGGGATGAAGTGTAACCAAATACACCAACACAATACATAAACTGCTCTTTTGAACTTGCGCATAGTAGGCTAAGGAAGATGTGCACTAGATCAAGGGACAGACTATGATATACAAGGGTGAATGTGAGTGTGTTATATTGGTACAAATGAGGATGATTCACTCAAATATATACAAGTCCATGCCAATGAAAGGTCACGCCTTTTCATATTAGATGTCTCTTCACAATAGGGCCAACTTGTATATATTACATATAAATTACTTTTATAATAGAGCTGATTTGTACCCTTGTATCTCATCACTAGTGTTTGGGTTTTTTTCTCTTCTCATGATATCATTCGTAGGAGGTCTCTTGGAGGTGAATACCTCCCACAGCTACCAAAAACATCAACACTCCCTCTTATTTAGGGAGGTATTCTCGATGATGTTTTCTTTTGGTCTTCATAGCCTCGCAAGCTATGCCATGGTCATCCAACCACGACATAGTCTCACAGACCATGCTACTGGTAACATCTTCTTGTCACACATTGCTACTCCAATGTGGACTTTTTCTAGGGCCTCATCACCTCTAGAATACACTAGGACCTACTCTCTCATAGTGTGGCACTAGGACCTACTCGCTTGTAGTGCATGCCAAGGACCTACTCGCCCATGGCGTGTCATCAAGGGACATTGTCACAGACATGTGTGTTAGATTTTATAGCTTGGGAGGTACTCTGCATGTTTGTCTTGTATGCAGAAGTAGCCTTATATTTACACTACTAGGCACTTGTCTTTGTAATGGATTTTTATAAAGTTGTAATAAAGTGGTTCTTTTATGTAAGTGACTTTTTTAATGAAGTGTACCTTCTAATATTAAAGTGAATTTATTTCATAAAGTGCACTTATGTTATAAAGTGAAATTTTACTTTAATATTTAAGTGATTTATTTTGGAGGGAATGAATCATGTCTCTTGATCATGTAAAGGAAAGATTAGATCTTGGCATTTAGATTTAGGGATGGGGAAGGTGAAAAGACACTTGGAATGTGAAAGGTCATTTTCAAATTATAAGAGAATGCATTGGGTAGTGTGAAAGACACAACAATGAGAAGAGGATATTGAGAGATTTCTGAGAGAGATTGAGAGAGGAAAGTGGGTAACAAGGAGGGTGCATTTCCCAGGGGAGATTGGGCACATTTCCCAGGTTTCTTCTTGCTTCTTGGAATGTTCTAGTCTCATCAAAGGTTACAAGTGGAGGTTAATACCTCCCACAACTACCATAATTTCAACACTCACTCCTAGATAGGGATGTATTTAAAGGTAATGGTCTTGAGCACAAACATACCATTCAACCAGTAGCATCATCATAGCCACATAGGGTATCTCATGATCAAATCACGAGAACTGTCATCACTATCAGTATCATCTCCCAAAGACATACTCCATTTGAGTAATCAGGCATGATGTTGGATAAGTCACTCACTCCTCAGAGTGATATAAGAACCATTCTTATAATATGGACATATGTCCTAGAGGAATAATTATTCCAACAGATGTTGGAAGCCATACCATGGGCTACAAGGACTATTATTCTAATCTAGACATACGTCCTAGAAGAATAAATGTTCTGGACCATTTTCCATCTGGAGAATGTCTTTCCACCAGCACATTGACTATCCATCTAGCTGATAATCATTTCCAACACTACTGATAGTCTACATGGAAATTGGAACAATTCCATTCAATAGAAAACAATTGTGTCTATCCATAGTAGTACACAACTACTATCCAATGGTACATAACCACACCAAGTAGCACATGACTAATTAATCAGTGACACATAGTCACAACCAATGGAACACTTCCACCATAGTAGCATGCATCTACTGTCCAGAGACATACAGTCTCCATAGAAATCATATCATCTATTATCAACCTGCATAAAACAATATCATGATATAAACTGAGTCATCTGGGCCATTCTTCCACTCACATCTGTGAGATCTGGAAGAGCATCTTCCCTCAAAAAGTAAAATATCAACCATGGGCTATCTAGACTATTATTCTCAAGTATAGAAGAATAATTGTCCTTGATTTCTGAGCCTAGCCCATTCACCTAACTGGGCCATTACTCTGACACTAATCATAGTGCAACCTGGAGAGAATGAGTCTTCCCTAGGGAATGTCTGTCCCTGATTGATGAACCTGGATCATTCACCTAACTGGGCCATTCTTCCATCACTAATCATAATGCAACCTAGAGAGAATGATTTTTCCCTATGGAACGACGGTTTGGACCATTTCCCAAGGAAATGATTGTCTTGCACCAACCTCCAAAATGTACCATTCTTTGAAACTTCTCACAATTGTGAACTTTGAAAGAATGAATTCCCGGTGAGGCAAACCATTCTACTTGACCACTACTCAGAGTGACTTCCAAGAAGAATGATTATCCTATACCATTCTCCCACACTGGCCATAAGGGGAATCATTGTCTATGGTACATCAACAAACTATTAGACCATTTTCATTACGAAAATGACTATTTGGTTTGGACCATTTTCCGAATTGGAAAATGCTTTTCCGTCAGAAATATCAAACCACTTTCGGAACTGGAAAGGAACTGCCCATCCTGAACCATTTTCCTGAACTAGAAAATGATTTTCCATAAATCAATAACATATCAATGCTTCCTCCCAACGTAGGAGTAATCACTTCCTTTTCCAATAAGAAAGTCATCTCCACGAACCCCAACTTGTCTCTTAAGTATGAAAAGTTTTCATCTTGCACAGAGGATTTACCAAAATATATGTTATCTACTCATCTATGGATATAAACTGGAGAACCACTGATCTCTTCTGGACTTCATCATGGAGAATATAATGCTTGATCTCAATGTACTTCAGTATGTCAGGGAACACTAGTTTTCTCTGAAGGCTTCATATAGCTCTAATCATTACAATATATCATGGTCGAATTCAACACTTTTGTTTCCTGCTAGCTCATGACATCGTGGCAAGGCTCAAAGTGAAACATATTAAAGTAGCACTTCTTCTATCATCATAAGAGTTTTCTATGGATTACAATCCATCATCCCAGACTTCTAAGTAACTGTTCTGATACACTATATCTTTCATAGAATTTTTTTACCACATGTCTGTTGTATATGAGATACTTTGCATCAAGTTGTTTGAATCCATACAAGGTCTACTTATATCTTCATACATGGGTCTCTTTCTGGTATAATCTTCTTTCTTACTTTCTTTATTGGGAAGAATGGTATTTTACATGTAAATTCCAATCCATGGATACTACAAGAGGTATATTTGGTTTACTAGAACAAGTTGTTGTCATAGTCTTCTCCCTCCTTCTGGCAGAAACTTTGAATCTTGCAATGCTTCCATTCATAAGTCTTTTTCACATTTTCTTACATACACTGTTATTTATCATAACTTCCATTTCTTCTACTTGATTTCTTCTTAGTGGGTTCAAACCAAGCTGGTAGTCTTGTGATTTCCGGTATAATAACTGGTTGTTCTTTCTTTTCTTTCTTTTTTGGAATCTTCTTGTTCTTCCTCATGTCTCTCTTTAGCTCTTGGGTCCATGGGTGCTTCTATATACTCTGAATATTCCAACTTCTTTTGTTTTTCATAGAATCATGGATGTATATGGACAACCAAGGATACTTTAATTCTTTTTTTCAAAGAAGACTTCTTCTAGAGTCAGACTGAACACGTGTTTCTTATCATGGATGCTACTTTCAATGGGAACATGGATAGATACTTCATAATCCTCAATGGATGATATTTGGGATTAGCTTCCTCCTAATCCTTGCTTCATGTATGAATGCATGCTCTTCTTTTGGAATCATCTCCCTCCATATAAGATAGTCCACACTTTCGTCTACATCCTTATTTCCTTCTACAAGGTGTCACAAGTATTTTTCTAATTTCCTCTTGATTGTTGACTTCTTTCTATTTTGACTCCTTCTGGTTTTCTTCAAGTTTGATTCCAATTTCGTCTTATTTGGAAATTGTTACTTATATAATAGATTCCATAGGAATTGTTATCAAATATTTTCAACGTACTTCATCTTTTCATGTGTATTGCTTGACTTATAGTCATCGTGATAGAAATCCTTATCTTGTTGTTCTTCCCTAGGTGTTGTTTCACTTGAACATCTTATCTTCTAAGAAATAGATATACATGATATGCACAAAAACTATGTAAATATGGTATGTATAAGAAATTTGAAGAATTTGTTACCTTGACTTAGAAGAAGAAGTCTATTTTATCTTGCTTGGCCTTCTTTGAGGGTTCCCTTTCTTCGACAACTGATGCTTCGTCTGTTTTTCTTCCTTGAGCCAAACTTCCTCTTATTCCTCAAATTCTTGAATTTTGTTGTGAAGGCTTGATCATCGTATTTCTTTTTGGATTTCTCTTTTGTGCTAATCCTTGATTCTTCTTGTGCACAACAAGTCCAAAGTTCTTCAAATGTGAGATAATCCTTTCTTGTGTTCATGCTTGTGACAAATGCATCCCATGTCTTGAGAAGGCTGTTGAGTACTATATTTACTAGTTCCTTGAAATGATTTCTTCAATATCTTGTAGTTGATCTCTTAATTGAGAGATTCTCATTGTCCTTGAAATTCTCCATAACTGCAACGTTCTGAGGTTCCTTCTCTTTTCCTTCTTCAAATTGTGGTTCCACAATCTTTCCTTTCACGATATCCAACACTTTATTCTTGGAAAGGATTAGGTCAATACTTGTCTTCCATGCTCTGAAGTTAGAATCCCCTTCTAACTTGTTTTCTGACTTCATAGAGTAAGTCGTGACTGCTTTGACTTGGTAAACCTTTGACTTTGACCAAAAAATCAAACTTGACGTCTTAGCTTGCTGAGAGTACCAGGAGGTGTGATAGGCTAGGGTGCACTAGGATATCCATAAATTAGGTCAATCTCTTCACTTAATGTGCCTCAACAAGAGGGTTAGGGTTTCATTGCTGCAAAAAAAACTTTGATTGCAATTGCAACTATAACTGAGCAAATCCTCCCAATCTATCTTCTGGTTGTTAGACTATCCGAAGATAGTGTGGGCCCATAAACTATTAGAAATAATAGGTGTGCTCGTTTAACCATAGACAATATATCAATATTGTCACCCAACCATAGGCCGAAGCCACCCCAGAGCACCTTAATCTTGACAAAGAAGAATTTTGGTAGCAAATCAATAGCCAACCAAGGCTAATGTACCAAGAAAAGATAACCAAGGCTGATCAAAAAGTCCAACCTAGAAAGACAAAAATTACAGGTTTGTAGTAACTGTAACTACCTTCCTAGTACAAATGGTTGAATCTGCTAGAAGGGTATTTCTCTATCCATAACTTCTCGAATAGAGAAAATATTACTTTTGCGCTCCTCAAAGTCGTCCCCCATGTCAAATATTGGTGGGAAAATTTCTTTGAGCAAAAGGAAACAAAGGAACCCTCATTATTTACAGTTGCAGTCACCTGGGATTCCTTTGAGGATGCTATTAAGGAACAATACTATCCTGTTGGAATTTATGATGACCTGTACACAAAATGGACCATGCTACTGCAGGTAAGAGACCAAGCGATGCCCGAGTTCACAAATATATTCCATACCTTGTGCACCGAGCTGGGTATCAAAGATTCTGAGTAACATCTGGTGCTCAAGTATCATGATAGTCTGCATAGATATATCCAAGCCGAAATGGAGTTTCTGGACATCTCATCCTTGGGCATCGCCTACCGATATGTTGTCAAAATCGAGCAGAATCTCAAACAAAAGACGCAGAAATTTGGGCCTAGGAACTCCCCACAACAAAATCCAAGAAACGGTGGCCCTAACTCGCAGAACAAAGGATAAAGAAAAGATAGACAACCCCAGGAAAACCAATCCATGCCACAAGAAAAGGACACCAGAAAGACAAATAAAGATACCAAGAAGTGGTACAACTTCCATAAGAGCCCATGGCATAACATTGTTGATTGTCTCTCAAAGTAGTCATTGGTGGTTGAGGTGGAATCCTATGAATTAGATGTGGGTTATGACTCTGAGTCAAAAACAGAAATGGGGAGATGGGCCATAGATGCAAAACCCAGTGCTACCATTTCTACCACCAAGATCCATCCCAATGAACCAGATGAGCCGAAGGAAGGCGAGCACCTTTTTCATTCACAGATGTGAGTGAAGGGTACCCTGCTACAATTCATCGTTGATAGTGGTAGCCAGAAGAACCTCATATCAACATTTTTTTTCAAGCAACTCGCCCTGCCGACAACGTCACACTAGCATCCCTACACCATTGGATAGCTCCGCCATGGAAGCGACATCCACGTCAGCCAACAATGTTGCATGTCATACAACATCAAGCCCTTCAAAGACAAGATATTATGTGATGTTGCCACCCTCAAAGTTTATAATGTTCTTTTGGGCCATCCTTAGTTATGGAAACATCATGTTGTATATGATTCGAGGCCTCGCAGTGTTATTATTACTTTGAACAAGAAATTGTACAGGATACCTGAGGCAGTCCCACCTAGTTCTATTTCCTTGATCTTTTCCAAGCAATGCATAAAGATCATCTCTCAGATAGGGAAGTTTGTGTTCTTCATGATTCGTTATCATAATGAGCGAAAGATCACAACCACATCTAGGGTCTCTGCATCCGACCTCTTCACATATAAAAATCAAGTGGATAAGGTCATGGAAGAATACTCAGATATCTTCTCCTCACCTACCAGGGTACCTTTTCACTATCAGGTCAAGCACCCCATCGATCTGACCCACGATGCACCACTTATTGGATTACTGAGAGGGGCGGTGAATCAATAATAGCGTAATTATAATCCTTTTTCTTCAAATGTTATGTCAATGTAGAATTATTATCCAATAATGAACAATAAGAAATAAACAATCATACACATACACAGTACACTAGTGTTTTACGTGGAAACCCAAATCGGGAGAAAACCACAGAATGCTTTTTCTTATATGTCTTGAAGAATTACATCCATTGAAAACACCAACTTCCTTTGTTTTCCAGCTGCAACTGGAAGGAGGCTCCAACCCCCTAGTTTCTCAGGCTACAACCTGAGGGAAGCTTCAACTCCCCAGTTCTCTGGCTACAACCAGAAGGAGGCTACAACCCCCAATGTTCTCTAGATACAACCTGAAGGTGGCTACAACCACCTGTCCTTGCCCCGTCCTGCCACCCTGAAGTAGAAGTAGAATAATGGAACCACTGTCACACTATCACTGTGAGATATACCACTATAAACCTGTACCAATAAATCTGAACCATGCATCAACCATGCATCAACCTGTACCTCAACCTGTAATCAACCTGTACCATAAACAAGTGCATCCAACCATGTACCAAGTATGTACCAAACATGTGTCAACTACTCATAAACTATGACTCATAAATATGTACCAACATCATCAACTATACACCTCATGTATGTGCCAACTCATCAACTACTTGTCTCAACCATGTACTCAACATGTACCTCAACCAAAGGCCCTCATCAATTTCATCATCCAAATCTGATTTGTATCTCTGTAATAGACCTGGTGTATATGATAACATTCTTGCAAACCTTCCTTAACATTAAAAACAAGAGACTAGCATTTTCATCAAACGTTTCTTTAGTCTCACATGCCTAGTTTTGGATTAGTCAACAACCCTAACTTGAAGTAATCATAACTTTGAACCTATAATGTATAAATATCTAAAACTGATATACAATGTTATTCAGTGTTTTTTATACAATTCCTCGAAGTTTCACTACTTAGAACCTCTCAGAAAAGGATTTATAGAAAAAATGGCGTACCTTGTTGAATTCTGGCTTATTCTAGAGAGCGACCTTGTAGAGCATGCCCTGTAAAAAATATTTGATGAATTGATCTGAAACAGTTACACTACATACTAAATATTTTACACTAACGAACACATTTTGTCTCACTGAATTTGGATCTGTTATGAAGAATTTATGACGTTTTTACCCGAAACACCTGATTTTGACTAGTTTCAGGACTGGCCACAAACCCTATTTTCCATGGAGTGTAAATCCCAAAATACAACGACCCACAAGCTAAATTTTTTTACCATAGATACTTGGATATGTTTTCTAACTTTTATAGCAATTTCACGGTCTGAATCATTATATAAAAAAATTTATAGCGAAAATAGTGAGATGGCTTGTAAATAACATACCTTAGAAAGCACCATCAAAAGAATTTATCCTTCCTTGCATTTCGGCCTTCTTTTCTTCACCTTCACTCAAAATTTCAGTTTGGATATCCTTGGTTACCTCATAAACATATAGATATTCAATATTCTCAAGTTTTGTTCAAATGAGAGAGCCTTGCCTCTTATTTATACTCTCCAAGTAGCTTCCTTAAAAACATCTTCTAGGTCACTTGGCCCACTTTCCTTATTTTAGGGTTGGGTCCACTTCTAATTTCTCCATTAAATTTATTATTGAAAT
>ML787011.1:147678-163330 GCA_009831015.1 Picea engelmannii | reverse complement strand
GAAACAGCATGATGTATACTATCCATCCATGGGTGTTGTATCTGCATGTGAATTTTCCTTCATGTCCAAATAACTTCATCAATCTTGTGGTCCAAAACCCATGACTAGGGTTGACATCAATGACAACAACCAATCTTCCAACAGTATGTACCAATCATGTGTCAACTACTTATCAATTATGACTCATCAATGTGTACCAACATCATCAACTATACACCTCATGTATGTGCCAACTCATTAACTACTTGTCTCAACAATGTACTCAACATGTACCTCAACCAAAGGCCCTCATCAATTTCATCATCCAAATCTGATTTGTAGCTATGTAATAGACCCGATGTATATGATCACATTCCTAGAAACCTTCCTTAACTTTAAAAACAAGAGACTAGAATTTTCATCAAACTTTTCTTTAGTCTCACATGCCTAGCTTTGGATTAGTCAACAACCCTAACTTGAAGTAATCATAACTTTGAACCTGTAATGTATAAAGATCTGAAACTGATACACAAATTTCTTTAGTTTGTTTTATGCAATTCCTCCAAGTGTCACTACTTGGAACCTCTCAGAAAAATGAGTTATAGAAAAAATGACATACCTTGCTGAATTTTGGCTTATTCTAGAGAGAGACCTTTTAGAGCGTTCCCCACACAAAATATTTGATGAATTAATCTGAAAATATTACATAGAATACTAAAGATGGTACCCTAACCAACATATTTGGTCTCACTAAATTTGGATCTGTTATAAAGAAGTTATGATGTTTTTACCCGAAACACCTGATTTTGACTAGTTTCAGGACTGGCCACAAACCCTATTTTCCATGGAGTGTAACTCCTAAAATAAAACGACCCACAAGATGAATTTTTTACCACAGATACTTGGATATCTTTTCTCACTTTCATAGAAATTTCATGGCTTGAATCATTATAGAAAAAATGTTATAGCGAAAATGGTGAGATGACCTATAAATAACACACCTTAGAAAGCACCATCAAAAGAATTTATCCTTCCTTGCATTTCGGCCTTCTTTTCTTCACCTTCACTCGGAATTCCAGTTTAGATATCCTTGGTTACCTCATACACATAGATATTCAATATGCTCAAGTGTGATTCAAATGAGAGAGCCTTCCCTCTTATTTATACTCTCCAAGTAGCTTCCTTAAAAACATCTTCTAGGTCACTTGGCCCACTTTCCTTATTTTAGGGTTGGGTCCACTTCTAATTTCTCCATTAAATTTATTATTGAAATAATTTATTTTTATTCACTTTGAATTATAATAAACTCATCACTTCACTTTATTATTTACCTTTTAAAATCTCTTAAACCACTTTGACTACTTTGACCTTTTGGGGCTTCTAGATAATATATGAGGGTCCTCCAACTTTGTAAGGCCATAACTCTCAAACTGTGAGGATTTATGTGACATTGTACATACCACCAGAAATGGCAAGACATGTACTATCCATATAAAATAGTATTATCTAAAAATATATCACAACTCGTACTGTTACCCATCAAACAAACGTGGGTCCAAACGTGGGTCCGTTACCCAAACCTAGGGTCTCCAACTTCTCATGGACATAACTCTCTAACTGTGAGGAATTATGTGACATTCCACATACCACCGGAAATGACATCACAAGAACTATCCATATATGATATTTTCTCTGAAAATTTCACTTTCCTTCATCTCATTATTCCACAATTAAGCATGGGTTCTCTTACTCCACAAAGCGTCTTCCCGTGAGGGATTTCACCATAAGGGGACCACTTTGGAGTTCATCCATATTTACTTATTATCAAACATGAAAAAATAATAATGAGTCATATTCACATCAAACAATATTGGGTCCATTACCCAAACCTTTGTGCTACGGGGCTTTCTTCAAGGGTTGACATCAATGACAACCAACCTTAATCAGCATTCCCAATGGGCCAGTCTACCACCTCTCTCTATTAAAGAAAGAGGATATCAAGTGACAGATACAAGAATGATCCACAATGGGCACATCCATCCCATCTCATCACCTTGCGGGAGCCCAATGATGCTAGTACAGAAGAAAGATGGAACCTGGAGACTCTGCATTGATTAGCGGGCTTTGAATAAAATCATAGTTAGAAACCGATTCCCAATTCACTGAATCGACGACCTCCTTGATCAACTCACAGGGGACAAATACTTTAGTAATATTGATCTAAAGTCTAGCTACCACCAGGTCCCGATAGAATAGACAGATGTATGGAAGACCACCTTTAATTCAAAGGAAGGTATTTTTGAATGGTTGGTCATGCCCTTTGGTTTGAAAAATTCTCTAGTCACTTTCATGAGGATGATGGATGATATCCTGTGACCATTCACCAATAATTTTGTAGTGGTGTATCTAGATGACATCCTCATTTACAACAAGACTTGGGCAGAACACTTGCAACATATTTAGCAGTTTATGCACACCCTGTGGCAGAACTAGCTCTACACCAACTTGGAAAAATGCTCCTTTGGCATGGAAAGGGTTCATTACCTGAGCTACATCATTGATCAACATGTCATACATGTGGATCCAACAAAAATCCAAGTCATCAGTGACTGGCCAGCCCCAACCACACTTACTGAAATTTAGAGATTCTTCGGCCTTGCCAATTTCTACCATAGATTCGTGTTGGGATTCTCCCATATTGCATGGGCCCTCAGCCAAGTGACCAGGGGTGGTGGTAAGGATAAATTTGTGTGGGGTCGGTCCCAACAACAAGTGTTCAATGATTTGAAGGAGCGCTTGTGCTCAACCCCAATACTTTCACTACCAGACCTGCAACAACCCTTTGAGATTGAGATAGATGCTTCAAACTATGTTGTGGGCATGATTCTCACTCAGCAAGACCACCCCGTGGCTTATCATACTGAGACACTATCATATGTTGTCCATAAGTACCCTACTTACAACAAAGAAATGTACTCCATTGTGCAATCCTGCCTCCAGTGGAGACGTTACATTCTTGGGAAGGAGACAATCATTCACACTGATCATAAGACACTGCATTTCATGTAGACACAAGGAAAATTGAAAAATGACTGCCATCAGAAGTGGTCCATGTACTTGCAACAATTACACAACATCAAGTATAAATCGAGAAGCACCAACTATGTCGTTGATTGCCTCAGCAAACTGCCTATCACAACACTCACCACAATGCTAGACTCTTGTGACCATGAGACCTATGGATCGCCCCAACTCTGTGAGACAGACCCGGACTTCGCCACCATCTACCAAATCTTGGGCGCAAATGCAGTTGTCACCAATTTCCATCTTTAAGACTGGTTGTTGTGTCGTCTGGGCCATATCCACGTTCCATTAAGCGAGTGAGTGAAGTTGATCTAGGAATCCCACTACAATCAGGTGACAAGACACTTTGGCATTGAAAAGACAGTGGAAATGTTGTAAAAACATTTCTACTGGATGAAACTTCGATAGGAGGTCAACAAGTATATCAGGTCCTGCACTGCCTACACAATTGCCAAACTGGCCACTAAGAAACAGGGCATGTACACCCCTCTTCCTACTCCTGACAGGCCATGGGAATCCATCTCAATGAACTACATGTTGGGCCACCCATCCACCAAGTGGGGCAATGAATTTGTTTTTGTGGTTGTGGATCGCTTTTCTAGGATGGTAATTCTGGCCACCTGCAAGAACAGAATCACAGTAGAGGCCACTACTAAGCTCTTCTTTGAACGAGTCTGGGTAAAATTTGGAATCCCACAAACCATTTTCTCAAATCAGGAAAATCAATTTCTCAACACATTCTAGTCAAGACTTTGGTCAATGTTGGACACCAAGCTCACCAAATCCATGACCTTCCACCCCCAGACAGATGGCCAAACCGAGGTCATAAATTGAATGATCGTGCATATCTTGTGCATGTATAATTCCAAGCACCCTCGCACATGGAATGGGAGTCTCCCCTATGTTCAACATAGCTACAATCGATCCCTGCATAGCTCAATCGACCATAGCCCCTTTTAGGCATGGTTGGGATTCCAACCATTGGGTCCCATAGATGTTGCACTACCCCTTGCAATCACCGAGATCGACTCATCTCCTGCTCCAATTGAAGTTGAAAAATCCACCTAGTTCATTAAGTGGATCCAGCACATCCTCCAATAGGTTCAGGATATCCTACATACGTCCAATGACAAGTACAAGCAACACCATGATCAACATTGGGTGCCAGATAAGTTTCAAGTGGGAAAAAAAGTTTGGTTGCACTTGCAGAAAGAGCGCCTTATAGGACCCCATAGGAAGCTTTTCCCACTCCATTATGGTTCGTATACCATCACCAAGGCTGTGGATGATAATTCTTTCGAGCTCAACATTCCTCCTTTCATTGTCTTGCACCCAGTGTTCAACGTGGCTATCCTTCGACTGTATTTCCCACCATAATTGGACACCTCAGAGATAGAAAAATAGTTGAAAGCAACAGAGATCAACCCCAAATGCATACAACAAGAATCCAATGACCAGATTGTGTAAAAATAGATCAAGGGGACTCACTAGCAAAGGATCCATCTTTATCAAGTTATCAAAGCAGGGCAACTCCTGCACCAAGGCAAGTGGCTCACTCGCGGCCAAATTCAGAAATTTCCTCATCTGATGGGGGAACTCAAAGAAATGGAGACCATTGCTTCCTAAGGGGGAAGGATTTCTCCAGATGGATTTTGGTTGCCTCTCACCTATTCCAACTGGCTCATTTTGGTAGTTTTCCATTTTGGCAGTTTTTTCTCTAGTTTTTGGGTCCCTAACTTGCGAGGCTATTTTGAGGCCCTAAACAATGTTTTTTATGGCTCACTACATTCAAACTAACCTTTGATAGATAGCATAAAAATGTGTATTCCTCGGATATACCTTTCTAATGGGATATCGTGTGCCTAAAACGAAGATTTTATGCAAAAGTTATGACCCCGGGAAGTTGATGTACTAACTTACCCAAACGGAGCCCACATGACTTTTGGCGCTTCATCTCCTAGGGTTAGGTTTTTTGGATGTCTAAGGTTTTTGACATTCCTTTTTATTGTAAAAATTCCTTCAAAGCCTCATTTTAATCATATTCTTGTGAATGAGCGCAACCATCACATCTCTTCTCAGAGATAAGCCGTCACCATTCTAGCAAGCTTGTTTCCGCTACATTTTATAGTTTCATCTTATTTCCTTATTGAATAGAAACCAGTTTTACTATATATCTATTATTCTGTGTTAAGCATCTTTTGATAATAATCTTTATTCATTTATTTCTACAAATATATTCTGGATTAATTATGCTATTTTGTTGTCAAGGTTTTTTATATTCCTTTTTACTAGGGTATGTTTTGTTTTTTCAATTTTAAATTACAAACCTAAACCTTTTTTCAATTTATTAACATTAGATTATGTTACACATCTCATGCAAACTAAAATATGTTGCAGAGTGCACTTTTCTTCTCTCTGTGCAAAAAGAAAACCAAATGAAATAGTAATAAATAATGTGACTTACACCAACAAAAACAAATAGTGGTCTTAACCTTAAAATGGAGTGGATGTACTAACATGGAAGCCATGCCATGGAGGTGTATCTTCTCTACACATAAATTACACCTTGAACCACCGAATCTCTATAGAGAAGCCACTATGAGACACCCTTTTCTTATGAATAAATGTGCACAAAGGTTTCCCAACCCTTGAAGAAGTTGCTCCATAAGAGAGACGACATCGTCCTCTTTTGGATCACATTAGTTCAAATGCCTTTATGATACAACATAAAGGAAGAGAGAAACTCCTTTCAAAAGCATACATGTGATAAAAAATAAATAAAAATAATAATGAATGGAGATAAACAAATTTTTGCAATCGCATCTCTAAGAAGTATCAAGTATCACAAAAGTATATTTCTAAAATCAAAATAATAGCACCCTACATTAAATTGGAATTGGAATGTTTAGCTAAATGGAAAACTCAATAAATTGAAGACATAAATATCTCTCTCACACACATATTCATTTCAAAACACATTATTTGGGAAAACCCAGAGTACAAGGTCTTTAAACAATAGGGCTTGAACAATAATATACCTAGTAAGATATATATATATATATATATAACATGTTGAGTTCTTAGTGGGTATATTATTGTAATGACTTCAAGCTTTATTGTTTAAAGACCTTGTACCCTGGGTTTTCCCAAATAATGTACTTTGAAATGAATATGTGTGTGTGAGAGAGATTTATGTCTTCAATTTCTTGAGTTTTTGATTTAGCTAAACATTCCAATTCCAATTTAATGTACGATGCTATTATTTTGATTTTAGAAATATACATTTTGTGATACTATATATATATATAACTGTTAAAGTCTTCTGAGGTGTACATACCATAACTTCTAAGAGCAAATGTGTGTTCTTAACTATTAGGTCCACTCAACAATATATATATATATATATATATATATATATATATATATATATATATATATATATATATACTAGGGTCCACTCAACATTATATATATGATGACTATTTATTATAGGGTTTACTATTTAAATCCTTTAAGAAAAGGTCAACTTTACTTTTGTCAAAGCGCAATTGCCTTTGATTATCAAAATTGTCTTCAATGGCGCTCATGTGCATGACAAAGTTTAGTGTTAGGGTTAAAGGTTTATGATCATAGTCGAGTTCATGGTTATTTAAAAGGTCAAAAGTTGTTATTTGGTTGAAAACGGAGATATTAGATATCACATAATCTACGACACTACTACCTAGCCCATGAATACAAGTCATATGCTTAGAGTTTGGCCACTTCATTACTCCATTTCAAATTATTAGGTATTGAGAGCTGTAGAGCTTGACCAACTCAGTACCAAACAAATTCTCAATTAGGACTTCAAAGCTTCTTTTGTAGTTATTGGATAAAACAACACCCTCATCTAGCCATAAAGGATTGTGGTTGGAATCATTACTTACAACAATAGTTTGTTTAGTTTCATTCCTACCATTAAACTCTCCTAGTAGGAGGATATTACCTTCATTTTTCAAACTATAAATATCTTGTTATAAATTATTATAGGGACAATTGCTATCTAGATTTTTTTTCTTATAGAAAGTAGAATTAATAGGTGCAAAATAACAAATTGCTATATACATCTTGTAGCATTGGTGTCTAAAATTTATATCCAAATGTATTGATTGAGAGGGTCAATATTTTGAAGTTGAATGTGATGAGCAATGCTCTTTCTAATATAACAAGATATGCTTCATATCCCTCTATGGTGGGACTTTTTGTTCCATGTTGACTAAAAGACAAATCCTTCTATGTTAGGGACCTTAGACTCTTCATGCTCCCAAGTTTGGTTAAGAAATTATAATGTTGAGTGGACCTAATGATTAAGAACACGCGTTTTCTCTTAAGAGGTTATGGTATGTACACCTCAATATACTTTAATAGTTAAATCTATGGTCTCATACACCAATTTGATGTCAAGTTTGGTGGTGAACTTAATAATTATAGAGCCTGAGTTAAGAACATAAATTAGATTATTATTATTATTATAAACCATTTTTTTCCAATTTTTATTTTATTTATTACTTTTATTTTTTATATTAACAAAATAACTCACTTTGAAATTGTTCTTTTAATGACAAAATCACAAATCATAATTTTTGGTATAAAAGAACAACAAGAGGAGGATACACTAGAAATAGTAAAAGAAGAAATAAATAATAAATCACAAATTGATACAACTTATCCCATAGAAGCAAAGAGGATAGGAAAAATAATTGATCACAAAGATAGGTTGATCTGTGTCAAAGTAAGATGTAATGACCATAAATATAGCATACTTAGTAAATATTCGAGCTTAAAAGGGTTAGGAATATTTATAAATGAACACCTCATTCCCGAAGACCAAGATGAATTAAGAAAGGAAGTTCAAAAGGTAAAAGAAGCGAGGAAAGAAGGAAAATGAGAAATAATTAGAAATCGAAAAGTTATTGTTAGGGATAGAGACTAGAAGGATAATAATAAATAGGAATTTGGGACACTGAGGGTCCTTTTTTGGAACTGTCGTGGCTTTCCATGGTGCAAAGGTCCTATGATAAATTGGATCCCGAGTGATATTGATATTATCTGTCTAGTTGAAACTTGGGAGCATGAGGAGTCTAAGGTCCCTAACATAGAAGGATTTTTCTTGTGGTCGGTGTTAACACTCTTTAAATTTTATCCGGCTGATAGACAAATGACAGAGGTAAATGTTTCAACCAGCTTTAGAGCTGAGGCACTAGCCTGCTAAACTTAAAGAGGACTCTCTCGTGTCACTTGATATTTCTTTGGCAATCGATGGCTAGATTTGGTTTGTTTTGGGGGTTTTTAATAAAGTTTATCGCAATGAAGGGGAGGAACACTCAGGGATATGGAGTCAAAATTCTGAAAGTGAATGAAAAAAATGACCAATCGGTAGAACTCCCCAAAGGATAAAGATAAATGAAGCAATGAATTTGAGTTATATTTGAATTTGAGTAGAGTGTAGGAAGATAGAAAAAATAAATGCATCAGAGCATTACTGAAATGAATTCTAAATTCGTTAAGAAGAAAATTACACAGTTTAAATTTCTTAAGCCAAGAGCGTCACAAGACGAATTCTGGGCCTTTAACTCTTCAATTTAAACAGAATAAAATGCAAATGGAATAAAAGATCACAGGAAATACATACAATGAAGGAATACAAAACTCATATCACCACCATTAGAATCTTTTCATGAGAATTCAAAGCTTCTGCATATATATTCAATTCAGCTTCAGAAAATTACAATAGAGTTTGAAACAAACAAAAAGGTGCTCTTGCACTCCTGCCAACATTAATTCATTCAAATGATCCAGTATTTATATAATTTGATTACAATGGTTGAAACTGAAACGTTTCATCTTATACAACTGATTATAATAATTTCAACTGTCAGTCTCAGTATATGAACCGATTTACAATGATTACACAAAAGACATTTCAAAACTAGGAACAGTTTTCTCTGACTGCTCAACTTCCTTTACGACATCTAACTTGTCCTGATCTTTTGTTGAACTTGCTGGCTTGGTGACATCTAGAGGTCACTTATTGGTTTCGTGAAAACTGCATTTCGTCTTGCCCAGCCGCACGATTTCATTCCACTGTGAGTCAGAAGGAATATTATAATCCATCATCTCCTTTATCAAAATATCCAGGTCAATGCATGTGGCATAGGACATAGTCAACATGCCAATATTCACTATTTTAAAATAATTCAAAATCTCAAAGTTTGTGGCCAAATACTCTACCAGACTTGGGCCTTTCAGACTCTCCTCCATAGCTTCAAATTTGGAATGATCCATTCTACACTGAATGAAGAGAGAATTGTAGTCTTCTTGATTGTATAATGAACCTTTCCCATCCCAAAATGGTGGGAGGCCCTTGATAAACAATTGTTCAAACGTATCCTTAAACTTTTGTAAACTGTGCTCCATTTCCATAGCTTTGTTTTGAACTGATTTGAGCAAGTTGTGCATGGCGATGATCCTCCTGGACCAAATGATCAACGCAGTTCTGTCCTTTACCCCAATATTCTGAAGATCAGTAGTGGGCACATAATTTAGAAAATCAATAGCGTCTTGGGCCCATTCCAAGAATTTCTTAGCTAATGTTTCATTAACAACAGTACACCTGCTTCAGGCTGTGGTGGCCACGTTGTCTTTGTCATTTATAAAATTCAGATAAACCCTGAACTTAGCAGCCTCTACAGCAATAGAATCCCATATCATATGTTTATCTCCTTGTAACAATGTTTTACCTTTCAACCTCGTTTTTAGCTTTCTTACCCTCTCTTGCAAATCTTGGTTTTCTCTTTGGAGTGGAGTCATCTTTTCATCTTTTATTTTCATCTCTTGTTTTATCTTTTCTAAGGCCTCCTTAAGGATTTTGATTTCCCCTGTCTGTAAACTCACTTGTGACATAGTTTTAACCAATCCATTAGTGCTTGATCCATCTTCTATATTACCAGGTATAATGACAACCATATATGATGTTGCTACTTGTCCCTGTAACCAATTTTCTTTCTCTTTTTTCAGCTGCAACATTTAGCTTTGTAATTTAGTGCTTCTTGTATGAATGTCTCTTTTTCTTTCTCTAGGGCTTCTAGTTCTATTGTCTGTGGATTCTCTGTGGAGGACATCTCCAAATTATTCTTTAGGCTTTGGATCATCTTATCTTTCTCATCTAAAGAAGCCTTTATTCCTTGAGGGCCTTCGGATTCCAATCTTTTGACTTGTGTCTACCAAGATTTGTTGGATGCTTTTTCCTGTTTCAGTTACCCATCTAATTTTAGTGCGAATTGTTAATCTTGAAACCTTCAGACTCAAATGTAGGTATTCTGAATATATTATGTCACTAGCATTCCTGTGAAACGTTACTTTGTCTGGGGCACCAATATTCTCATAATGCATCTTGATTTCAGGCACATTATCATCATCTTCTATTGCTATATTAAACGTTTTTCTTTCCATGTTTCTCATCATTGCCTCAAACCTTTCCTTTGATGTTTGTGATGTTGAAGGCTGTGCTTTATCCTGAGTTTTGTTTTTCTCCCTGCTAGAGTTAGTTTTCATCTTCCCTGGAGCCATTAGGTTCACTTTGACCTCTATGGCATCGATCATCATATCATCCAATGTGGAAGATCTTAGTTCTCTATATAATAAAGAAAAGTAACTTTCAAAAGAATCAACATATCTGAGTTGAGCAACTTTAGGGGGGGGTTTACCTCAACAGGAATTGCATTATAGACCTTGATGAATCTGGCTGAAAACTCTTGCACTATTTCATCGGGTGATCTCTTCATGTTGTTGTACTGGGTCAACAACTGAATGGGATTTTTATTATCCCCCCATTTTGCAAGGAACCTTGTCTCAAAATCTTTGAAATTTGTGATACTGGTTGGTGGAAGGGCTCTAAACCACTTCCTCACTTCTCCTGCAAGACTTTGTGTAAACGACCTCATATTCACATCTTCAAAGTCCACCTCTTCCAAGTCTATGAAATCATTAAACCAATCTATATGATTTTGAGCTGGTATGTTACCTTCAACATCATATAGTTTGATCCTTAGGTTGTAATCTTGAGGAAAATCATGTAATTGAGCAGGCAGTATGAGGGGAGAAAATTTGGTTGCCATAGTTGTTGTGAGGGGTCGGAGTGGTTGTTGGTTCTGAGCAGGGATCACTAAAGGTCTGACAAATGCAGCTATAATCAAATCTTGGAATCTCTTTTCATCAAATATGGTCTCACTTAAACAACATTCAGACTTAGTTCTGAATAGGATTTGCTCAAATTTTACGTCAAACTCAAGGTCGTCAATGCTAGTCACTCTGTCCTTGGGAAAAGACAGATATCGGTTTGGATGCAACATTGGGGTTACTGGTTTTTCTTTTCTTTTACGTACAATATTTTTCAAGGTCAGACACAGGGATTGCAACTTATGGGTTTGGGTTGCTCCTAGTGTGGATTTTCTTAGGAGCCAGGATTTCTATCTCACATAGTGTGGTGTAACTGGTGTCTAAGTAACGGAGTCGCCAGGGTAAAAATAATCTCAGCCAATAAGGTATTTTATCCACTTTCACCCTCAGGGATCAAACTAAAGCTTTAAGTCATTTTTCCCAGGGAAGATTTTTCAATTTCGTCCTCAGCAACGAAGCCAGAATGTTAGCACTCTGTAAATTTTGTCTGGCTAATAGACAAACAACAGAGGTAACTGTTTCAACCAACTTCAAAGCTGGGCACTAGCCTACTCAACTCAGAGAGGGTTCTCTCGTGTCAGTGGGTATTTCTTTGAAAATCAATGGCTAGATTTGGTTTGTTTTGGGGTTTTTTTATAAATTTGTTGGCCAAGAAGAGGAGGGACACTTTGGGCTATGGAGTCAAAATTTTGAAAGTGAATGAAAACAATGATTAGCCAATAGAACTCTCTAGAGGATAAAGGCCCAGAATTCATCTTATGATGCTCTCGGCTGAAACAATTTAAACTGTGTGTAATTTTCTTCCTAACTAATTCAGAATTCATTTCAGTAATGCTCTGATGTAGTTATTTGTTTTCTCCTTCCTCTTACCACTCTGGTAAAACTCAATTTACAACTTAGATTCATTACCTCATTTAGCCTTTATCCCATGGAGAGTTCTACTGGCTGATCATTGTTTTCATTCACTTTCAAAATTTTGACTCCATAGCCCAAAGTGTCCCTCCTCTTCTTGGCCAACAAATTTATAAAAAAAACCCAAAACAAACCAAATCCAACCACAGATTATCAAAGAAATACCCAGTGACATGAGACAACCCTCTCTGAGTTGAGCAGGCTAGTGCCTAGCTCTAAAGTTGGTTGAAACAATTACCTCTGTCGTTTGTCTATCTGCCGAACAAAATTTACAGAGTGCTAACAGTAGGCATGGAACAAAAAATCCCATTGTAGAGGGATAGGAGGCATAGCTTGTTATATTAGAAAGAGCATTTCTCCTCACATTCAAATTCATAAGATTGACCCTCTCAATCAATAAATTTGGATAGAAATTTTAGACACCAATGCTAAGAAGATGTATATGGAAATTTTCTATTTTGCACCTATTAATTCTACTTTTTATTAGAAAAAAAATCTACATAACAATTGGCCCTATAATAATTTAGAACAAGATATAGTTTGAAAAATGAAGGTAATATCTTCTTGCTAGGAGACTGTAATGTGAGGATTGCAACTAAACAAGCTACTCTTTTAAGTATTGATTCCAACGATAATCCTTTATGGCTAGACGAGGACCTTATTTTATCTAATAGCTACAAAAGAAGCTATGAAGACCTAATTGGGAATTTGTTTGGTATTGAGTTGGTCAAGCTCTGTAACTCTCAAGACCTACTAATATGCAATAGAATAATGAAGTGGTCAAACTCCAACCAAATGACTTGTATTCATGGGATAGGTAGTAGTGTTGTAGATTATGTGATATATGATATCCCCGTTTCCAACCAAATAACAACTTTTGACCTTTTAAATGACCATGAGCCTGACTCTGAACATAAACATTTAACCCTAACTCTAAACTTTTCCATGCATAGGAGCGCCATTGAAGAGAATTCTAATAATCAAAGGAATTTGCACTTTGACAAAAGTAAAGTTGACATTTTCTTAAAGGATTTAAATAGTAAATTAAATATCCTAACTTGTAAGGACAACATTAAAGAACTATATCATAATTTTACAACTACCCTTTGCACTTCTATTAAAAAGTTCTCTTTTGAGATGTCCTATAAAAAGAATAATAGAACGACCAACCCTTGGTATGATAAAGAATGTAAAATTGCTAGGAAATCCATTAGGGATACTTATAATGAGTCATTAAAAGTTGATAATATCAATACGTACAAATCCCTAATTAAAAGGAAAAAGAGGTACTATATCAATAAAAGGCAAGAGAAACTTTCACAACTATATAAGTTGAATCCTAAGAAGTTCTGGAGCCAAATTCTAAACCGCAATACTAAAAACAATAATAGGATTCCCTTAAGGGACTGGAATTCCTACCTTAAAAGTCTTTACGAGTTCTCTAATGCCATGGACACCATTCCTATTGTCCCTACAAAGGAAGAAATTTTTTGTTTAGATGGAACATCATTCGAGGTTAAGCGACTTGCAAATGGGAAAATTAAGGACATTGAAGGCTACACAGCTGGAAATTTTAAAATCGGAGGGCCTATCCTTATCCCTCACATACACAAGCTCTTCAATTTAGTAGTCAAGCAGGGCTTCCCTAAACCCTGGACACAAAGCCTCATTGTTCCTATTTTTAAAAATAGGGATAGAAACATTCCCTCTAATTATAGGACCAATATGATTAGCCCGATTTTAGCCAAGCTTTATGGAATTATTTTGAAAAAGAAGATTATCCTTTGGCTAGAAATTCACGGTAAAAGAGCTAAAGGCCATGCCAGGTTTAGGAGATATCATTCAACTGTGGACCATCTTGTTACCTTTAGAATCATTGCAGAGGAGCTCTGCAATACTAAAACCAATCTTTTTTGTTGTTTTGTTGACTTTAGAAAAACTTTTGACATGGTTCCTAGGAAAACCTTTGGAATAGGTTGGAAGAGATAAAAGTGTCTCCCTCGATTTGAGGGTTATTGCAATAAGGATGCATGAGAACGTTATTACTAAGTTTAAAAATACTGAGGGTTGGTCAAAAGATATTAACTACAATATAGGATTCAAACAAGGTTGTCCCTTGTCCCCTACCCTTTTTGTCATATACATTAACAAGTTAGAATATTTCTTGGAAGAAGAAGGTTGTGTCGGCCCTACTCTCACTGGTATAGTCAAAAATCTTCTTCTTTATGCCGATGATATCATTCTTATGGAAAGGAGTCCTCGTGATCTTGAAAACCAACTAAGAATCCTCAAGGATTTTTTCTCTAATATGGGTTTGACTGTTAATAATGATAATACTAAGGTCATGATTATTAAATCCAATAAGATCCCTTATGATACCTTCGTATATGACAACAACAAATTGGAGGAAGTGACTTCATACAAATATCATGGAATTTATTTTCACCACAAGCTCAATTGTAATTATAGCATTAAGAAAAGGATTATTGGGGGATGGAAATCTTATTATGGGCTTGAAAAAAATTGTAAATGAGCTGATCTTTGGAGTTTGGATAAGAAGAAACTCCTCTTTGAGACTCTTGTTACACCTATTATTATTTATGGATGTGAAGTCTAGGGTTGTAGTATCTCTCGTGAATCTTGGAGAAAGATAGAGAAAATACAAAAGAATTTTATAACCTATAATCTCAAAATTAAAGAAAATACGCCCTATCCCATCCTCCTCCTAGAAACAAGATTGTCCCCCATTGAGAGGATGGTTATGACAAGAAACCTAATGTATAAGAACAAGTTAAACAACATGGAAGACAAGAGGCTTCCTAAAATTGTTTCAAAATCGAGTCATAACCACCATTGACTCAAGCGAGGATGACATAAAGATGCCCGATCTTGGCTAAACTATTGGGTAATCATGGAAGACATCGTTTTGTAGAATAAAGATACTATTAAAAAAAACAACAAATCTAAATTTAAGGAGAAAATGTGGTGTGATAAAGAGTTAGAGGGAAAAAAAAATTAAGGTATTATAAGGATGTAATCAACCCTAATCTAGAAGATCAAAATTATCTATCGTTTTTGCCAAGTGTAAAGAAAATATAAACATTGCTAAGATAAGAACAAATTTTCACTAGCTCCATAGTGAAATTGGGCATTGGTCGATTCCTAAAACGCCATGGAATGAAAGAGTGTGTCACCTTTGTGACACTAAGAAGGTTGAAGATGAAAAGAACTTTTTCTTAGATTGTCCAGCCTATACCCATATTAGTGTTGGACACACCTACCACACTTAGAGGGGGGGGTGAATGAGTGTGGGGTTATTTTTCCCAAAACTTCCTTCTTGCACAAAAACTCATCAATTAGCATTCAACATTTATTCATTACCCATTGTTGTCATTTATAACCAGTTAGATGTGAGCACATATCAGCAACATATATCAGCAATATATCATCAACAAGTCAT
>ML787011.1:126573-145247 GCA_009831015.1 Picea engelmannii | reverse complement strand
TTATAAGAAGTAATTATTTTAAGAGGTTGAAAATATTTTACGAGTTGCATGCCAACGTCTACCCGACTTCTACAATAAAAGAACAGTGACTACCAGGTAATAACTTATTCGTAAAACGAAAGAAGATATAACACAAAGACAATCTAATATTTTACCCTATTTCTGTCGAAGCAATGCATCTTCATTCTTTTTATACTTGAGAACCTATCTAACAAGCCAAGATTCAACCCCATATAATGACCTGTACTAATAAGACCCTCACCATTCACTATTATTGCTATAAACGCAGATAATGGTACTGATATTTGATTCCATGTGGTCAAATAGAGAACGGTTAATTTCCAAAATGGCCAAGTCAAAAGTGCTCGAAGTCGAAAATAGCTCCGGAGTCCTAAATCGAGAATTTTTGGTGGTGTAAAATTCCGGATGTCCCGCGGTCAAGTAGGCACTGCTTCAATTCTAAAAAGGTAAGTCAAAGTGCTCAAAGTCCAAAATGCCAAGCCCGTCGAATTTTCTAGATCTCAGTCGGTCTAGAGAAACTGATCAACTCAAAAGTACTCGAAGTCGAAAAATGTACCAAAGTCTAGAATTTTTGGCTGCCTAGATAGTCCATTTTCTGGGATGTTGACTCTTCTCATGCAGTTTATCCAGTAAATCTTGATGAGACATTTGATACTTCCGTCGGAAATCCCAACTTTGCTCCATCGGAATTTCTTTTCGTTAGGAATGCTCCCGTTGGTTTTCATTCTTCTCGTTGGCTTTGTTCTTGGTCAATTGCAATTTCGGTGGCCTCCCTTCTCCATCGTCTCCTACTCGTAAATCGCGAATCAGGATCAGCTTCCCATGCTGACATAATCCCAGGTCAGTTCTCTTCTCCGTTTTGAAGCAGCATTTCTTGAACACATACATTGTATGAGAGGCGGACTGTATCATCAAATGGCTAAGTGTCGGCAATATTATAGCAGGAGGGGCCAGGGCCCTCCACGTGCAGTAAACCATGAATGGCTGATTTATAAACACAGTCAACGGTCATCTAATCATAGTCGATTTCGCTTTTCTCGTCGGTTGACCAAGCCAACAGAAATCCTCAAAATAGACGAACTTCGAACTCCATCGAAATTTCCTCGAAATAGACAAACTTGAAGCTCCAATTCCACAAAATTGACCAACTTCAGCCTCTATTCGAACAACTTCCATCTCCGTTCGTTTTTTTTCATATCGCACTTGACGTCCAAGTCGAAATTTCCGTCCGTTTTTCGGTTATCGTCTTCTTCTAGCTGGTGAGTCTCAAAGTCGCGGTTCTCGCCAGTTTTATCCACATAAAATCTGTATTATCAATTATGATGAGAAATGGACACGTTGAATCTGATTATTATTCAATTTGTTGCTAATTGATTAATTAATAGCACGAATTAGACACAATGAATTGGAACCACTCATGGCCGCACTCAAAACTTTTTTCACTGCTTTGTATTTTGAGTTCTAATTTACATGCTACAAATCATATAGAAGATTACATTTCTAGATATAATTTGCTAGATAAGACACATTGATTTGGAACCATTCCTTGTATTTATAACTTTAATTTTCATCTTACATGTTAAACAG
The DNA here is from genome assembly GCA_009831015.1 of Picea engelmannii. Taxonomy (NCBI): domain Eukaryota; kingdom Viridiplantae; phylum Streptophyta; class Pinopsida; order Pinales; family Pinaceae; genus Picea; species Picea engelmannii. The sequence continues at coordinate 143,639 of ML787011.1, read as the reverse complement.
AAGTATTTATAAGATTTAGCATATATATTTATAGATATAAGCTGTTAGAATGCTTCTGCCCTATGTCTACATTTTAGAGCAATCTTTGTGACAATGACCACCCCGATAAACATCAGTTTGTAACATCTATCTTGTTTAGGCATTTTCAAATCAAATGTCAAGCACCTTGAACAATGCCAAATAATAAACAATGTAATGAATTGAGTTACGAAGACTGCCCGGCAGCAACACACGTTACCCTAAAAAGAGCAGAAAACCTACCTAGCGAAGGGCCGTTTTAAAGATAAAAAGCCTTGAAGCAGAGTCGGGAACAGAACAGACTGCCTTGTTAGAATAGCGTAATTACTCTAGGTGATCAATTTGTCTTCAGTTATCAGCAGTTGATCGTTATAACAACGTAACTGCATTGTAACTATATTTTATTTTAATATATAACAGTATTAGTAGTATCATCAGTGCTGTAAACCAATTGCAAACTAATTGATATTAGAGTGGGCCTGGGCTTGACTCTCTCCCTCACATGAGGGCCCAGGTGCCCAGAGATATGGAGGGTAAGAGAGCAGTGTAAGACATAGTTACTAAATTTGGTTGAATCTGCCAAATGAATTCGAAAATTTGTTAACTGTTGAATTGTTGGTGAAAGTCGAATCAGGTCTAGGTTGTTCGTGAAATTCGATTAGTCTGCACAACAGGTCTAGGTTTTTGGGAAGCACGATGATGGTCTAGAACTTTAGGGTTTTGGGGAAGGGTTGGAGGGGTGGACCTGCACGGTAGCGTATGGTTCGTGGTGCTTTTGGCAAGTCTTTGCGCCCTCATTCTAATCTATATGATAAATTGCGTTGTGGGCAAAGTATAATGGCTAAATTATGTAGTGGGCAAAGTATAATGGCAAATTTATGCCGAATTTTTTTAGAATCCAAAAATCTTGGAATTCTATTTTTTTTTATCGAATTCGAACTTAGTAACTATGGTGTAAGAGAGCGTTGCTACTATCCTTGTGTAAGAGGGCTTGTATGACATCCGTGGAGAGAAGGTATAGGCAAGAGATCACCCGTTTGCAAAAGAGGAAACGTACTCACGGCTTCACTAAAACCCTAGAGGGGATCCGCAACAGAAAATAGAGGATCTAACCAGAGCCGCCTTTCGCTGGATTAGGAATCGCCTTTTTCCCAAACCCCAGCCGCAACGGTAAAGAAATTTACAAGTAAGTTAGAACCCTCAGAAGAACTGCTGAGAAAGAATTGTCAGCGTGGAGCGGTAAAGAAGGGGGCGTTGCAAGTGACAAAATTCGTGAGCAGAGGCCAAATTCGGAAAACAACAGGGGCAACAGCCTGTCTTTCTCCATATTAACAATGAATAAATAGATTGCAACGCAGTCTTAACTGTAACTGAATCAGTTAATTTGCTAAAAATAGCTGAGCATAAACTCGAGCTAATTAGAGCATAATAAATGTAACTAAGTTTTAACTGACACATAAGAGACAGTTAGGAGAGGTTACACTCTTCAACACTCCCCCTTAATCCCAAATGTTTAAACTAAAATTCACAAGGCTGCTAAAACATACTGCCTCTAAGGCTTCCAACAAAAAAATCAGAAATGCAAATTCCTGCTGGCCTATGTCTCATCTAGGCTTACAATATTTAACAGAAAAGCTTGACTTCAGCTCTTCACTTAAGTTGGGTTTCTTCTTTCTCTTCTTCCAAACTCTGAACTGTTTTAATCTGGTCATTTTCTTCATTTTGGCCTTGATATTGAAGTCTCTGTGCTTTACCTTTTTCTTCTTCTTCTGCAACTTCATGTTCAGAATTTGATCAAGTGAATTAATCTTGTTTCTTCCATCTTCATCTTCAATCAGTTTGTCTCTAATAATGGTATGGTGCCATCTCCGCAAACTAACATCCACGCCTTTCATAATCAACTCATAATAAAATCTAATTTCTTCAAAACTCCATTGCATTAAGATGCTTTCAACCTTGTCTTCAGTGACATCTTTATTCATGTCTTCTTCATCTTCTTCTACTTGTTGCTCACCTGCATTCAAACAAATTGTCAATTTGATATAAAAAATTATAACAGAGACCATACTGGTCATTTTCTTCGTTTTTCTCTTCTCTGAGAGCCCTCTCTGTTTCTGCAACCAAATTTGCCTCCCTTCCCGATATGAGGCTGTTAGCCCTTGGTTATGGAAGCAAGCGAAGATCAAGGAAGAAAAAGCGAAATGCGAACTGCACGGAAGACACAGTGACTGATACTGGGTTGAAGTGAGAAGAAGAGCAGAAAAGACTGTGCGAAGTAAGAGAAAGCAGGTTGTCAGACGAGAAGATCGAGGATGACAGTTTCGAAAGGAGGATGGATTGTGGACAACTCAACAAGCGGAAAAAGCCACCATTGGATGCTTTGGAGCACCGCACAAGAAAGAAGGAAAGACAGGTTGGTGAAGCCCTAAAAACGTGGGTCAAGTTGACCTAGGATTTTAGACACCTAGGGTTTTGGTATCTAGGGTTTTGACACTTAGGTCTCGGCCTAAGGCTATCAGTGAGCTATTGTAATGTATAAATAGAGGTCTAAAGGACCTGGATGGGTTGTTGGTATTGTTGGTTCTAGTTTTTGTTATTGGCATGAGTGATTATTGTTGTGTGAGAGAGAAGTGATAAATGTAAGAGCCTTCTGGTATTGTAAGATCTTCAGCTGGGTGTGAAGATCAACTCTGCAGCTAGGTGTGCAGGGAGGGGAGAGATAGAGAGGAGAAGAAAGAAGATCTGCTAGCTAAGAGCACAGACAAGAACTATATGCTTCATCTTAATATATTATAAAGCACAGTTATGTGGACGTAGGCCTAGAGAGAGGGTGAACCACGTATATCTTTTGTTGTGTGTGATTGATACTCTGTTCTTTGTCATTTGATATACTGCTATTGCATTATTGTGTTAGATTTGATAGATAGTTGTGCAGAGTAGATCTGAGCTGGTAAGTAATATATAAATGTTGTATTGTTCTTGTATTGGATCCACTTGGTATTCCCTTTGGTTGTAGACATCTCTATCCTGTAACCCCCTCATAGCTACTTCGGGTGAGACTGCATCTGCCTTGCAGGTGTTGCCGAAAGGGATAGTAGTTAGGGCTTGTTGGTGCGCTCTTGGAGTTGAACCCAAGGTCTGCCCCTGTGCCAACAAATGGTTTCGTTGTCGGGACAAGAATCTTCTTGAGGGAATGTCAAGGTGGTTTCCATCGAAGACAGATATTCAGAAGTGGATAGAAGATTAAGAAAAGGACTTCGTTGAAGCCCAGAACAAGAACCCTAATCTTAGCACAGAGGATTGGCTGGAAAGATATATATTTACATACACGAGATTTTTTTTGGAGGAATCCATGGGGAGTTATACGAGTGGCGAGCTAGGTTAGTAGATAACCAATTTGAGATCAAATCTAGACCTCCTATGGTTTGGACGTCGGCATTGGTCAAGAAGGTCAAGAGAGTTGATAACGATGTGTCGAGAGTAGTAGATCACTGGTTTGATAGTACCATTGGAGGGTACATCACCGAGTTTGTTGTTGACAGCGTAGAATTGTTTAGCCAAGCAGAGAGATATTTTTTTAAGGGACCTAAAGAATTTTTTTTACATTTTATGAAGCTAAAGATCAAGATGCTATTGCATGAGAAGAACATCTTGAAGATATAGTAGTCTATTGGATTGAAGAGATAATGTTCAAGAACTCAGACAGCGATAGCGACACAAAGGCTGGGCATACGTGCAGTGGGAGAGTGTTCAGAGAAGTTCCTCTTGTGAACCTGCTTAAGAAGAACTACGGGGATGAGGGTTTCTACAGTGGAAAAGAGGTAGATCTGACGGACGGAGAGCATCTAGAACCCTCTAGGGAAGAGGAAGGGAAAGCTGAAGAGCCTCGGCGAGAAGAGCCAAAAACTTCAGGAACTGCGCCGACTATCGAAGTAAGTACTATTGATCCTATTGTTGTTTCAACAACATTAAGCAATCAGAGTAATCAAAGTTACCAGAGCGCTCAAAGCACTGTTACTAGTAGTCCACCACATACTTAGTCAGGAAACCTAGGAAGATATATGGCAAATGAGATGAGGTTGCCCACCTTTAGAGGAGATGGATCTGAAGATCCTGAGAAGCATTGGTTTCTCTGCGAAGCCATGTGGAGTATTAAGAATATCACTGACGAAGTTGTCAAATGATCTCAATTCAGTAGTACCCTAAGAGATCGCACACTGAGCTGGTACATGAAATTTGTTCAAGGAGCTACACCTAAACTGTTGAATGACATTAAGATTACGCTAATTTTTGAATTCAAGAAACCGAATTCAAAATCGTAGTGCATTACAGAACTAAAAGAAATCAAGCAGAGAATAGTTGAACCCGTGTAGGAGTTTGATTAGAGATTTAAGACCTTGACAAGCCATCTGAGTTTTCAAATCCCAGATGAGCAGAACAAGGAATGGTTCATTGCTGCCCTCTTGGAACACATCAGAGTTCCTCTGATGTAATAGAAGATTACTTCGTAGGGTGAGGCACTGTAAATCACCTTGAAGTTAGAATCAACCCCTATGGGAGAATCCAGCTCAGGTATGAGTCAAATCTTGAGTCAGCTAACCAGTTTGTTTCTGCAGGTCGAAGACATGAAGAAAGACAAGGGGAAAGATAAAGGAGAAGAAATTTAGTGTGTCAGATGCAAATCAGAAGGCCATGACAAGGAGAATTGTCCCCTATATCATGAATACTTGGCCTCTAGAGCTCTGAGTCCTTTGAAGCAAGTCACCCTACCCTGGTGTGAGGTATGTAAAAATAGACATCGCTCTGGTGAGTGCTATTACATGCAAAAATATGTCCAGACACCCACAAATCTGTATTGCATGTTCTGTAAGTCTATGGATCATGATGATAGGGATTGTAGGGATTATGAACTCATGCACGAAAGGTCAAGGGATATATACAAAATTCAAGGAGAAGTACAGCAAGAAGGAAATGTTATGCAGTATAATTCTCCAGGAAGAGAAACTTCAACCCTCGCGGTGGATTCTAAGGAAGAGTAAGAGGAGGAGGTATGGGTAGAGGTCGAGGACAAATCATATGTTATAATTGCGTGCAACCAGGACACTTGGCAAGGGACTGTCATAACCCTTTCACTACTTGCAGCTACTATAGCTCATTTGAACATGTTATAGAAGATTGTCATGTGCTACTAGCCAATCTTCACAAGAGACGGGGACCTCAGGAGAACCCGCAAAGACAACTAATCAAAGAAGAACCTCGCGGAGTAGATCCAAGAGTCGTTGTTATCACTAGAGGAGGTGTTGTTACAGGAGAAGACATAATGACCCAAGGAAATACTACAAAAGAATCAGGAGTCAGGAAAGCTATTGAGAAGACACAAACTTTTGATGCAAAGAAAGAAAAACAAATATTTGAGGAGGCAAGAAAAGAATTTAGGGGAGATCAAGGTTCTTCATCAAAGACACGACCAAAAGTAAGAGAATATGGAATGCCTATGGAATTCGATTAGTCTTCTCTTCCAGGAGAAGGAAAAGAGGTAAGCAATCTCATGGAATTTTTATATACTTGTATTAAGTTGATTCAGGATAAAAGTGTTGTCCAAGAGCTACAAAATTTAATCAGACAGTATGATCTAGGAAAGATAGATCCCTTACTGAATAGAGCAGTACACCAAGTCTAAAAAAGGAGAAGGACAAATAAATAACTGCACCTTAATGCTCAGATTGGAGAGTATGATATAGACTATGTGGTCCTCGACTTAGGATCGGAGGTCAATGTCATGACAAAGCAAACCTGGGCACTGATGGGAAAACCTAAGTTTATCTATTCCCCTATCAGGCTTAGGATGGATAACCAATAGGAAGTAATCCCCTTTGGTATATTGGAACATGTCCCTGTGGACATCGACGGGGTAAAGACGTTTGCAGACTTCGAGGTGATTGAGATAGTTGATGATAGTTGTCCTTACCCTTTGTTGTTAGGAATTGATTGGGCTTTCAATAATTCCACTGTGGTTGATTTAAATAAAAGATGAATGACATTTGAAGGAGAGGGCCTTAGTTTCATTGCACCCTTGGATCCTGATGAAGGTCAGTGATACACAGAGCCTATCTGAGAAGAATACCACACATATGAACTGGAAAACATATACAAATTAACAACCAGACAATAAGATTACATTAACCCTACAACGGATGGGAACCTAAGCTGGTGAATTGACAATGCATGTTCATCGGATTTAGAAGAAGCACTGGAGAACTGGAAGAACAAAATATACGAAGTATCTACAAGGAGATTTGATATATTAACCAGAGAATTTCACTAGATCGGCATAATAGTGAGTAGCTTACCGACCTTTGATGGTATGAATCCTCTAGAAGAATTCTTATCGGATCTTGAAGAAAGTGCACCAACACAACAAATATTGTTGGCACTGGACGAGGCCTTGAAAGCAACTCCAACAAGGTGGTGGGGGACACACAAAGACAACATTGCAAACTGGGTACAATGTCGCACTTTGATGACAACGTGATTTTTAGAGCAATTATAAAGCTGCGAAGTTAGATACATAGGTCGAATTTGTCCAAAGGAATATGTGCAAAGTTGTGAGGAAGCCTGGAGCAGCATTCCTCAAGAGCAGTGGGTGCATAAATTCATCAACGCACTGGACACAACCCCTTATCAATTGGTACCTTCAAGAAGAAATGCACCTCATCACTACATATTGGAAAGGTATGACCCAAAACTTTGTAACTACCTTCTTATTTGAAAGCCAATATCCTATAGTGGATCAAGTATTACAGATTGTAAGACAGAAAGTGTTCGAGGAGGCACCTAGCTTCCCTTTGGAGCAAGAAGAGGATAAATGGGTTGCACCTCTTTAGAAACTACAAGGTTGTTACAATATCAATGTTGATGAAGACGATGATCCTAAGAAGGTGAACATCACCGAAACAGAAGGCCAAAGAGACATAGAAGGACCAAGAGTTGAACTACCTTTCATTGGACAGCTAATCAAGATCAAGAAAGTCAATATTGGAATAGAGAAAACACCGAATCTTTCCAATGTTGGAGATTATTGGGATGCTGCCACTATTGACAAGATCACAAAGTTACTACATGAATATCAGGACTTGTTTCCAACCAAGTTCACTGATATGAAGGGAATTAAAGGGCCTATGGGGGATATGAGGATCCCTTTGAAACTAGATTTCATACTAGGAAAATAGAGACCCTACAGATTGAACCCTAAATATAAGGAGAAAGTGAATATTGAGCTCGACAAAATGATGGAAGCAGGGATCATAGAACTTGTCAAAGAGTCAGAATGGATTATCCCTATGGTGGTACAAGACAAGAAGATAGGAGAGATTAGGATCTGCATAGATCTTAGGAAGTTGAACGATGCCTGTTTGCATGACCCATTCCCTACGTGATTCACTGATGAAGTGTTAGATAATGTAGGAGGCCAGGAGGTATATTCTTTTACAGATGAGTTTTCAGGATACCATCAGATCTGAATTGCCAAGGAAGATCGCCATAAGAACACATTTGCAACAGAATGGGGATTCCACCAGTATACAGTGATGCCATTTGGCTTGAAGAATGCACCAACCATATTTTCTAGGGTGGTGGTCGAATCGTTTAAGGAGTTTTTACATAAATTCTTGGAAGCATATTTTGATGATTGGACTGTTTTAAGCATTTTGCATAATCATATTGAATGTTTAAGACTAATGTTGGATAAGTGTAGGCAGAATTAGATTTCCTTAAACCTGAATAAATGCATCTTCTTTTCACCATTTGGAGTGTTGTTAGGTCATATTGTATGCAAGAAAGGATTGTTGGTAGATCCATCTAAAATTGCCATTACAGTTGATCTGCCCCCTCCTACTCCAGTTAAACAGTTGCGCACTGCGCTAGGACATACTGGATATTATAGGAAGTTTATTAAAGTCTATGCACAGGTTACTACACCCATGGAGAATCTTTTGAAGAAAGATTGTCAGTTTCACTGGACAAAAGAATGTCAGCAGAGCTTCGACACGCTGAAACAAAAAATGGTTACTGCGCCTATTCTGGTTTTTCCAGATTGGAGCAAGGAATTCCATGTACATGTCGATGCATCTTCCATTGCATTAGGAGCTATGTTAGCACAACCGATAATAGGAGACATCGACCACCCGTTAGCCTTTGCTAGTAGGAAGATATCAACAACTGAGATTAATTACACGACCACTGAGAGAGAAGGGTTAGCCATGGTGTATGCACTGTAGAAGTTCCGCCACTACTTTTTGGGAGGAAACTTTAAAATGTTTATTGATCACTCCACGTTGAAATACTTAGTCAACAAGCCAGTGTTTGGGGGAAGAATATGCATATTGCTTCTGCTATTTCAGGAATATGATTTTGAGATCGTGGTTAAGCCAGGACAAATGAACAAAGGTCCTGACCCCTTGTCGAGGTTGGAACATGGAGAAGAGCCTACTAGATTGGAGGATACACTGTTGGATGCACAGTAGTTGGCCATTAGAAAAATCAATGATCACTTCATAGATATAGTCCAGTTCCTGTCAACAAGAATGGCACCTAGTGAATATACAATAACCCAGAAGAAACAACTAGTAGTGCACACTGGATATTTTTCATTTATAGCTAGACAACTATACAAGATGGGACCTGACGAGATATTGAGAAGGTGTGTTATGGAAGCAGAGAGACTGTTGATCCTTGCCAAAGCACATGAAGGCATCATCGGAGGAAACTACACAGTGAAAGCAACAACGCAGAAGATTCTTAGGGCTAGCCTTTGGTGGCCTACTCTACACAGAGATGCTAAGGAGTATTATAGAGCCTGTGATGCATGTCAAAGAGTTGGGAAGCCGTCCAGAAGAGGTGAAATTCATTTAGCACCACGTCTGAACCTACAAGCATTTGAGAAATGGGGCATTGACTTCGTGGGACCTATAAATCCACCAGGGAAGCGCACAGGAGCAAGGTACATAATCACTGCGACATAGTACTTGACCAGATGGGACGAAGCAAGAGCAGTTAAGGACTATAGTGCAACTACAGCTACACACTTCATATTTGATGACATCATAACCAGGTTTGGATGCTTGAAGACCCTTATGAGTGATCAAGGTACACATTTCATCAATAATACCATTGAATCCTTGACTTAGGAATTTGAAGTTCACCATCATAAGGGCACACCCTATCATCCATAAGAAAATGGGACAGTTGAAGGATTCAATAAAATCTTGGAGATACCATTGACAAAGATATGCAGTGTGAATAGGGATGACTGGGATTTGAGAGTACCAACAATATTATGGGCCTATAGAACCACTTGCAAGAAAATGAACATGCAGGCCCCCTTCAAATTGGTCTATGGTCTAGAAGCAATTGTACCCATGGAATATTTGGTTCCTAGTCTGAGAATTGCATCCTTTACAGATATGGATGACATTGGCGTTGTGCAAGAGAGGCTTGCATAGTTGGTCGAACTGGAAGAAGATAGATTTATAGAAGGATTTCACCAGCAGGTTCAAAAAGAAAGAGAGAAGGCCTACCATGACAGACACATCAAAAAGAAGGCAATCAAGCAAAGCGATTTGGTATTGGCATATGACAATAAGTTCATGAAGCATCCAACAAAGTTCAAAACGCATTGGCTTGGGCCATATGAGGTTGCCTATGTTACAAAAGGAGGAGTTGCGCAGCTGAAGACTTTGAATGGAGAATGGAAGGAAGGGTTGGTGAATGAGAGCTAGTTGAAATTGTATTGCGACAACCAACTTCCTTGTAGCTCTCAGTAAAATAAAAAGGAAAAGGGTCTAGGTACCAAGTGCAGTTGAAACTGGGTACTAGACACATAAAAGATAGTCTACACAAGGAAGGGAGGCATGGAGTAGAAAGCAAAGGCTGCCCTACGCAGTCTAAAGTTGTAGTAAAACAAAAGGATCAGATCTGAAGTGCCTCGGGACAAGTCACAGGTGAGTGTTGGGGGCCTGTTGGCCCTTGGTTATGGAATCAAGCGAAGATCAAGGAAGAAAAGGAGAAATGCAAACTGTGCGGAAGACACAGTGACTGATACTGGGTTGAAGTGAGTAGAAGAGAAGAAAAGATGACGCAAAGTAAGAGAAAGCAGGTTGTCAGACGAGAAGATCGAGGATGACAGATCCAAAAGGAAGACAGATTGTGGACAACTAAACAAGCGGAAAAAGCCACTATTGGATGCTTTGGAGCACCACGTGAGAAGGAAGGAAAGACAGGCTAGTGAAGCCCTAAAAATGCGGGTCAAGTTGACCTAGGATTTTAGACACCTAGGTTTTCGGTATCTAGGGTTTTGACACTTAGGTCTCGGCCTAAGGCTGTCGGTAAGATATTGTAATCTATAAATAGAGGTCTAAAGGACCTGGGATGGGTTGTTGGTTCTAGTTTTTGTTATTGACATGAGTGATTATTGTTGTGTGAGAGAGAAGTGATAAGTGTAAGAGCCTTATGTTATTGTAAGATATTCAGCTGGGTGTGAAGATCAACCATGTAGCTGGGTGCGCAGGGAGGCGAGAGATAGAGAGGAGAAGAAAGAAGATCAGCTAGCTAAGAGCATAGACAAGAACTATATGCTTCATCTTAATATATTATAAGGAAAATTTCTATGGACGTATCCCTAGAGAGGGGGCGAGCCACGTATATCTTGTGTTGTGTGTGATTGATGCTCTGTTCTTTGTCATTTGATATACTGCTATTGCATTACTATGTTAGATCTGATAGATAGTTGTGCGGAGTAGATCTGAGCTGGTAAGTGATATATAAATGTTGTATTGTTCTTGTATTGGATCCACTTGGTATTCCCTTTGGTTGTAGACATCTCTATCCTGCAACCCCCTCATAGCTACTTTGGATGAGACTGCATCTGCCTCACAGGTGTTTCTAAAAGGGCCAGTAGTTAGGGCTTGTTGGTGCGCTCTTGGAGTTGAACCCTAGGTCTACCCCTGTGCCAACAGAGGCAGTCAACATCATCATCATCATAGATTGACTCTAAATCTGCATCAAAAACAGTATCTTATACTTCAACTTCTTCATTGGCAGCCATAAATATAACATCTTGAATGCTACTATCATTGAACCTTCTTTCAAGAACTGCTTCTGCAGTCACAAAATCATCCACTTGGTTCTGAATGCCAAGTAGGCTCTCTCCTCCAAACATTAATCCATCAATGATATTCTTCTCTCCCATCATTTGTAGGCTTTCATCATAATATAGGTTATCATCATCAAATTCAACTTCAAGTTTTCTTACCTATATTTCAAAAAGGCCAATGTTTGCATGATCTTCATCAACAATCATCTTTGTTGGCTCTTCTCTGGCATCACACACTATTACTTCAATTTTTTCTTCATCTTCACTGTCATCAAAAAACACTGTTGGATTCACTTCATCAATGCGGGTTGATTCACAGGAAGCTTTACCATCAATTTCTGCAACTTGCTTATGCTCTTCTTCACACACAGATGCATCATCATTCTCATTCTCTGAAGGATCTACTTCACACACAGATGATCCTTCTTTCCCATTCTTTGGTAGCTTTGCTTCACACACAGATGCTCCTTCATTATCGTTCTTTGGTAGATATGCTTCACACATAGATGCTCCTTGATTATCATTCTCTGGTAGCTCTGCTTCACACTCAGATGCTCCATCTAATGTGGCAACATTCAACAAATTGTTTCTCCTCTTTTCGTTGTATTCTGTTTCCAGAATACTCTAAGCTTCTTTCAAATTTCTTGTTGTTGCAACCTTGTGCAACATACCATCATCTAGGGATTTACGAATGACATGCAATGCTAAGGCATCTCGTGCCTCATCATGTAGATTATGATAAAAGTCTACAAGCCACAAGAATGCATTCATTCTAACAGAACAACATTCAAAATTATTACCATTATATTGTGGCGGTTGTTATAACCCTATAATTTATAGGATCAACTCATGACTGAAATGTTATCTCTTTAGTGTTTTTTGTTCTGTCAAATGATTTTCTATTTTGCAAATAATTTGAGAAAAAATAAAAATAAAAGGAAAAGAAAAGAAAAGAGAAAGAAAAGAAAAAGGAAAAGAAAAGAAAAGAAAAGAAAAGAGAAAGAAAAGAAAAAGAAAAAGAAAAAGAAAAGAAAGAAAAAGAATAAAAGAGGGCATAAAAGAAATTCAATAGAGCCCCATGCAATAACAATGATTTGGTCCATACAGTTCAAGCATGGCAAAGTCCTTTTAAATTGATGTTGATAGGAGTAGTGAATAAGCTTAGCTAAACTGTTTAATCTTAGCCAGGTGATTTAGGTTAGCTAGTGAATAAATTTGACCAAACTACCTAATCTTGGTCAAATAACCCCAGGATAGAGTAATTTCTTAGTCCAACAGTTTAATCTGGGCTAAAAGTCATAGGCAATTAGGTTAGAGCATAAGGTAGTTTGCTTTATCTCAATAAAACAAGCATGATGATCGATGTTGAACCATACCTTTGATGTTTAAAAAGTTTGATGTCTAACCTCCTATGGTGATGAAAACAGGGAAGCTTGGGAAAACCCACATAATGCACTTATCCTAATTTTTGGAGCAAATATGATTTTGTGCTCACAGATTAAAAACAACGCACAGATGAACGGATGAGATGCTGGCGCCCAGATCTACGGTTGACAAGTTTTTCCAGATCCCCCCGACCATTCTACCTTTAACGGTTGGGGGGGGGGGGGTCCGGAATCGGAGATAACGAAGGCACACATTTGAATGGCTAAGGTGCCAACGCTTTCATCAATTACTGAGATTGAATTCCAGACCCCCCTGACCATTCTTCTTTTAACGGTGGAGGGGAGTCTGGAATGTTGTTTAAACACCGCGCATAGATCTACGATCCAGGAGCAAGCGCGTTGATGGATGAATCATGGTGTTTTTCGGACCCCCCTGACCATTCTATTTTTAACGGAGTGGGGGGGGTCCGGAATGGAATTTTTTTTCTGGCGGGCCCTTATCTCTACGTGGAAGGAATCCATTGGTTCAGAATCCCACCGCTTATTACTGTCTGACATACCCCGTCACCCCATGACATCATTTTTCACCTTTTTTCCCTAAGGGTTACGTCTCATAACTCCGTCAGTCCATTCCCCTGTTCACCCATTACAAGTCCCTTCACCATGGTCACTTCCCCCAATCAATACCTGCCACGTCACCCGGTCGTATTCATCAGTCATTGTCACCTTCCATCTCACACTCTAAATGAATTGTTGGCCATTTATTACTGGCTAACTTATCTGTTAGCTGGCTAATCTATCCCCTGCACCCAATGAGTATATGTTTGCTCAAAACCACCATTTCCTTTCATTTCCCCATCATTTACCTTGTCGCTGCACCAGAGAGTTTTTTCTCCCCGTTTCAGTCAGTTGTCCAAAGCCACAGTCGTCCCCGCTAACTTTTGTTTTACTTGCACGTATTTTTGACAGTGATGGTGCCAAAATCAAAGAAAGCAAAAGCCGAGGAAAATCCTTTCCTCCCGCCTCCTATCGATCTCGACAGTATTCATTTGGCCAATAAAGATCATTTAATCGCAGTCACCAGATGCGAATTCGACTTCACAGATTTATAGTCATGGCTAAAGGACATTTTCTTGGACCAGAGTGATGAAATTGGACTCTGGGAATCAAACCTTCCCCTGTATCTTTTCCCCTAGGTTCACCATTTCCTCGAATTCACCCTCAAATGCCAATCCCACTACATTCCCGACCAGAGAGCTGTAGTATCTTCATCAAGAGAGAATCTATTTTTTTATTACACCTAAAGCCATCGATCAGATGATGCAGATATCCAGAGATGAATCTGCATCCCCTTTCAATCTTGAAATCATCACAGAACTATACACGAGACTATCATTCCCCCAAAGAGCTCATATTTTCGAGCTTTTTCTCCCACAGGCCGCTCAGCTCCCCAAGACAAATCCCTCGTATCCTTCCTCCATGTTCTCAGTGAAGGGAAACTAGGTCATATCGTCGCTCTGTGCTCTACTGGGGTATTTTTTAGATCAATGGGTGGATGAACCCATATTGGTTTTTCTGTCCATTTTCTCCACCGATGAGAGACCCACCACTCAGTTCGACTACAGCGTTTTTCTGGTGGACAATATTCATGAACAATTCTCAAATTTTGCCATAGAGGGAATGTTCCGGTATTCCTCAATACTGGATTACATGTTCATTTTCTTTCAAGCAGACAAATTCTTCTTCTCAATGCAAAATATGGACAAAGACAGAAGGTCGTAGGCGGTAATAGCTTGGACCTCACTTCTCAGGCAAAATTCTACAAAATTCAGTTTCAAACAGTTTATCGAGCAGTTTTACCATCCAGTGGTGAGCATGCTCAGTGGCAGACCCAAACCAAGAATAAATTAGGAGATTCAGAGGATCTTACACCTCTCAGATCTTGCTAAAACTGGCGATTGGTATCTTTACCAAAACCACACTGAGATCAGAGTTTATGGATGCGAGTTAGCTCCATACAAACTGCCCAAGTACCTACCGGTGAGGATATTTTCTCTGGAGTACATAAGGCAGATGATTAACTCAGATGACATACATTTTGTGTCTCTGAAAAAGAAGCAGCAGCTTAGAATCAAAGGTCAGATTGGGTTTTTCATCTATAATAGTCGCGACGCTGGGGAGGAAGCAGACAAACTGTTGAAGGAAATGAATTTTTTTGTTAGTTTCACATGGCACTATGACCCATGTGGGATAATTTTCGAGATGAGGATTAAAAATAAAAATGTCCCATATGTTCATACACCCAAGCCTGAGATAGAGAAGTTTGTGAATCAAACAGAATGGGAGTTGAACACTCTAGTTGAAATAGAATAGTAGGACCCTTCGATCACTATCTCACAGACAACTACACCACAGGTTCCCAAGGAGAAAAGACCCAGGAAGGATACCTCAGCTTCCATCACCGAAGTCTCACTTGAAGATTTCCAATTGCACACCAAAAGGCCAAAAACTAGTCATGCACCTGACACGGCTGGTGAAAAGGGAAGCCAATCCACTGCAACTATGAAGGATGATCGGTCACTTCTTGGCACAAGCAATAAACAGATCATGTCTATAGTTTTTTCCAAGAAACCCACAGATACTCCACCAGTCAACCAGTTGAGAAAAATAGCACCAAAATTGACTGTTTTTGAGAAGTATGATATGATCAAAAAGAAAAATCAGACACTGACCAACAGTACTTATGCTCAGTTCTGGAAGCAAACATCAACTGCACAACAAAGACTATTGTCTTCATTCGATACTAAGAAGGGTAGAATGCACATGGTGTTTCTGCAATCACAGGTGCCAAACCCAAAAGTAATCATCGATTACAAAAGGGAAACATTCAAATTTCAGACTAAAGATGTGCATCCTGCTGATCAAATGGATCTACACAGGAAAACTGGAGAAATGGTTTCCTCCACATTGGCAAATGCTTCTACTGTTGCCTCTAAGTTACAAGTATCTCTTAGCAATGTCCAGACACAACTGAAATTAGAAAAGATATCATCCTTTGCAAAGGATAACAGAATTAAGACATTGGAATAAATGGTCCTTAAGATCGGCTATGATCCCTCGAATCTGAAAGCAGTCGAGGAGATGCTTAAAAAGAAAAATGTCGATATAGCATCTTTGAGGAAACAGTTGAAACTGCCACCAACAGAAGATTCACAGGCAAAGGAGATAGCTGAGACAGAAGGGGAAAAAGATGAGATGCTCAAGCTGATCATGGAGATGAATGCATAGTTGAAGGAGAAGGAAGCAAAATTGGAAAAACTATTGGAAGAGAAGGAACAATCAAAGCCCATGGAGGTCATTCCATTGAGCGCAATTCCACTCGCAGGAGTGAGCACAACACCTGCAGCAGAAATTCCCTCAGCAACTCCACTGACAGCTTTGGAGAAAACAGTAGAACTGGCAAAATCCATGGAAGAGATGAATTTGCAAGAATCAGAGATTAGTAGACTTAAAAAGGAGGTTGAGAACCTTCAGGAACTCAAGTCTTCTTACCAAGCCAGCTACTCCAAGGAGAAATAGACATTAGACAAGCTCAAATAGGAATTGCGATAGCTTCAAAAGCAAACAATGGCGGGCAAAACACTTGCTGAGGTTAAGGAAAATGTCTGGATGGATATCACCAAATCCATAAATGAAATATGGCCTATGTTACAAATCATGTTCGAGCAGAACGAACTGGTGCAAAGATGAAAGCAAGTGATTGAAAAGATAAGAGGAGAATTGGGAGAGATGCCCGCAGAAGCCACTGAGATCATTAAATTCCTGAATTCAAAAACCAGAGAAGAGTTAGAGGAGTTGAAAATTGAAGATATGACAAAAACCATCCTCGAGGTCAAGAGGGTCCTAACCAAGAGAGGATTGATGATACAACTAGAGGAAAAGGTTCAGGCTATGGACATAGGAGTGCAAGGTTTTTCAGCAAAATTGAAGCTCTGCTGAAGAAATGCCTCCCTGGTTTAAGGGTCATAAATGACAAGTTAATGACATTGTCTGATTATAAAAAGAAGCTAGCCACTATGGCTAAAGATAGTTCGAAGTTCTCGGGAATACAAGGCAATATCACAGGCAAGGCATTTTTAGAAGCTTTCCAATCAGACATCAGCATACAATACGAGATCTAATACATTTTCATCATCAAGCCAACTTTTGCCAAATATATGGAGATGGATGAAGTATACCGAAGATTGCTCAAAGTCAGCATTCCCAGTAACCTTCGATGGGAAGAGTTATGCAATCTGATCGAGTAGATGATGAGGTGTCCAAGCCTATTCAGCTACCCAGTTAGACGAGGTCGTGCAGAGGCCTTGTTTTCACTCTTTTCGTCGTTTGATGAGCAAAAAGTGAGTGCTTACATGCCTAGTTGGGCTCTGCTAGTCATGACAGCTGTATGGTAAAAGGTTAGAAAGAAAACAACTAAGCTATTAACAAGAATTAAACAAAAACTAAATGAAACT
>ML787011.1:71727-90012 GCA_009831015.1 Picea engelmannii | reverse complement strand
AATATTGAGAATTAAACCCTAAAAGAATATTTTTGGTCTAGTGGGCAATGATCAAGGCCTTGAATTACAACACAAGTCATCTAAAATGTATATTTTTCATATGAGTGGGATAATAGTGACATTATGATTTTTTGTGTAATAGGCATAGGTATCAAGGCATTAACCATGATTGGGGAAGGAAAACAAGGTCATTAATTCCTAAATGAATATTATAGTTCTTATGGGAAATATTCCTCAAACCCAAAAAACCTTTAAAAAGTACCTTTGTCCTTCAATAGGATATGGAGTAATTTTAGCTTACATTTGGCCATCATTTATGATTGCAACTCTCAATTGTCCTTAGAGTGAGATATGGGTGCCAATATGAGATTTTATGCACTAGGGATTGGTCTCAAACAATGGATAGGGGAGAAATTGATGGAATTATGCCATAGTTAAGGTTGCTAACCTAATGAGCCATTATCAAGACCTCTAACCATAACATTGAATATTTGAAGTGTATCTTTGGAATATATGAGGGATATGGATGCAATCAAGAGTTTTTGTATAGTAGGGATGGGTCTCAATTCGTTAACCATAGCCAAGGGAAGAAAATAATTTTCTTACACCATAAATGAATCTATGCGGGTCATTGTCCATGAACATGAGTGCAAACCATGAAAAAGGACCTTTAGAGGTGATATTTAGCCCCCAAGTGGAATATAGGTACCATTATGAGGTCTTACATGCTAGTTATGGGTATTAATATGGTATTGGTCATGGTTGAGGGAGGAAAATAAGGCCCTTTCACCCTAGATGAATCCTTTAGGGATCAAGAGCCATAAAAAACACCATAATCCATATAGAATTTCATATATAGGTCATAATTTTCCTTTAAGTGAGATATGAGAATCATTATGACATTTGTGCATCAATTATGGGGTTTCAAGGACTTAGCCACAAGTGGGGGAGAAATATTGGGAATTAAACCTTAAAAGAATATTTTTGGGCTAGTGGGAAATGATCAAGGCCTTGAATTACAACACAAGTCATCTAAAACGTATCTTTTGCATATGAGTGGGATAAGGGTGCCATTACGATTTTTTGTGTAATAGAGATAGGTATCAAGGCCTTAATGTTATAACCCTAAATTGCACCAAACATGATTACCTAGCATCAGGCCATCTCATATCCCTTCTTTTCCAAAGCACTGCTGAACAACTCTTTGAAAATCCTCTTTTATAAAGGCCCACGTGCCCTACTCCATTACTGCATGTGTGTACATGCTAGCTGACCCAAAACAGCCCATGTGGACCGACAAAAGCATGAAAAAAGGAAAGTTGTCGACGGAACACAAAAGATATGGGTGAGTTAACTAAAACTCCCGACCATGCATGGCCGAGGGTTCATCCAAATACCTAGCTCCTTCTAGCCTATAAAAGAAGGGGTAGGGGTCCCATTTGGAGAAGGAAAAATATAGCAAAGAAAATCTTCCCATTTACGTATTCCCATTGTCCCAACCCTTTAGCCTTTCCTTGTGTGAGAGGAGATACAAAGAAAAGTAGTTGGAGGACAGTTGAAGAGGAGCCCAGGATCAGGTTCATGGAGCGGTGGCTAGTCTCAGCTTTTGTAAGTTGACTCATTCAAAGTAATAAAAAAAATGATTTTCTTGTCCCAATTCATGAACTGTTTATACTTTGATCAATATATGTTTGGATTTCTAACCTGTTAGTATATAAGTAGGATGCATGCATAGTTTTTTCTTGTCTTGTATGCAGGTCAGCTTTGGAAGGAGCATTGCGAACAAGTAATCAAGTACAATGGAGGATCGACATCAAACGTTGGGAACGAGGTAGGTTGATCTTTCCATGCATTTACTAAGAAAAGAGGATTTAAATCTAGGGATGAAGGTAGAAAGTAGTTTTTCTTCGATCATATCTGCATGCAAAGTCTAAACCCTATTTTCTAGTCTGTAGGGAGATTTCCCTCACAACATAATTGGCGACCATACTGGGGAAACTCTCTAGGGTTCCTGGAATTTTATTTAGTTTTTGGCTAGTTTTAAAGACTAGTTTTTCTTGCTTGTTTTTTCTTTTAGTTTATGTAAGGTCTGAGCTAGCAGGGAGTCTGGTTTTCCATACCAACTTTCCCTGTCATTTTCTTGACTGTGTTTTTTCGGGACCCACAGAGGTACATGCGGCTTGCATAAGGTCTGCACGCGTGTACCTGCACCCTACTCTCTTACAGCCCGCATGTGAACGCTAGCTGAAGAAGTAGCAGTAGCGTGTAGAGTTCAGAGGACTTCTGAGGCAGTCATCCTCTTCCCTATCAGAATCACACATTCTCAGGGGCTCTTCTAGAATTCTGTCTGAGTCTTGTTTGTTTGCAGTCTTATCTCAGATTTTTTGTCTTTCTAAATTTTTCCTTAGATTGTTTTGCTTTTTTCTGTTAAAAAAAAAAAAAAAAGAGTGTCCAAGCCTTCAAGAGACTCTGGTTATCAATATCAGGGGTCTTTTCCTGGTTTGGTTGTCTATTTTTTAGTTTTTCTCAGAATTTAGAGATACATGCGGCCTGTGCAAGGACAACCCGCGTGTACATGCCCTCTGTCTCTATACAGCTCGCGTTCTCATGTTGGTTGTTGGATTCACAGTAGCGTGCCTGTGCAAGATAATTTCTCTTGAGGGTAAGGCAGTCGTCCTTTCCCTGGATGAGAACTATACCTCTCAGGTATTTAAATCTCTATCAGTCAGTAGCTTAGGATTAATCTTACCTTTAGCTCGCATTTTCTCATTTAAAGAAAAGTTGTCACAAAAGTAAAAGAATTTTTATTTTTTTTAAAGGTTTTTAGACAAGTGTGAGAGTCATTTTTTCTTTTAAATTGCTAGTGTGTGATTTTTTGACCTGATTCTTTGTGATTTGCGATTAGGCCATAATTGTTTTTCTTGGTTTTTTCTTGTTGGTATTTTTCCTTTTTTGCTTTATCAAGCATTTAAATAAAATAAAATAAAAAAATCTCTTTTCATTTTCTTGTTTGGTTGAAGAGTGTGTTCTTCATCATTAGCCAAGGAAAAGTCATTTATTTCATAAGTTTTTGCAGTTTACTTAGATCATAAGTAGCTTGTAGTCAAGTGAAATATTTTTGAGTTCGTTGTCCAAAATCTTAGAAAATTAAAAATATTTATTTTGAAAAGTTGTTGAAATTCTGCATTAAGTAAAAGTTTTGTTTCCATCTTTTTTATTCATTTTTTTCTTTCGTCTTTTCAAATCATCGGTTTCACTTTCATACCCCTTGATGTAAGACAAAGCCATAAAATTAACGCTAAATTTAAAATCTACTAGAATTTTATGTTTGTAGGGTTCACCAACTAGTTTAGGATTAGAGCCTTGGATTAGGTTGGAGAGGAAACTCTTCAAGGCCATTTAAAATCAAACATTGGATTCTAAGTTAGAGAGTGTCTAAGTCCAGTGTCGTGAAATTTATCTGGGACCACCCTCTAACACAGGGGATAAACATGAGGTCACGTGTGGAAAGGTAGTGGAGATAACCCCTCCAAAGCTGGACCAATCGTAGTGGAGAACACATATAGAGGGCTTGTCTTGGGATTTCCTCGTTTGCATTTTCCACAGGGATTTGTGGGTCTCGAATATATTTGAGGTCCTCAGTTGTCTTTTGAACCATTTTCTCTCGATACCCTTGAGAGGTTTCGGGCTCGATACCCTTCTCATTGTGGTCTACCCGACTTTCGACTGTACCCGCCTAGTGACTGTTCGCGCGCTGGCAAACTAGTTGCCAATCTTTTTTAGGGACATACACAGGTGACTATGGGGGTATACCGCGGTACCTAGGACAGACATCAGGCCATGCCTTGAAAAGTATACCCGAAGGGTGCTTCTGTGTTCGAGTTTCACTTGCACCTGTAAGTTGCTCTAGTGTTGGTTGTTGTAACTGTTCTTCCAATTAATTTAGTGTTTGCCTGTCTTATCTTCTAGGGACTTTTCTAGTGTGTGTTACTTTTGAACGTTTAGACTACCTTAGAGTGTCTTTGATCTTCTCACACAGTGGATTATCATGAGCTCTGTCGGTCACGAAGGCTGCTTGGCCTACCACTAGTTACACTGGAGCCACCCCCGCCACCATTAAGGAGAAAGCTAGACCAACAAGGGTCTTTTGAAGTGACCGGGTTACAAGACATTACGCCCGACCAACCCCCGGAGGAATCAACCATTTTCGACCTTGAAGTAACCGCTCTTGGCCCGGTTGAAACCCCAACCACTAATTTCTTGGCACCTTTCATCATACCAATTCAATTTTACGAGCGCCAGACAGTGTTGCACACAACAATGGAAACAAATGTTGTTACTCCTTCTGGGAATTCTTCAATTCCCACCATGGTTGTCACCACAGGAGAGCTTTCACCTCCTAACCCACCTTCGTCGGTCCGAGCCACCATGGTCTCGACCGCTTCTACATCGCACAGTGGTCCGATCCCATCTTTGGCAGCGGCCACAACCCCTTTCACACCAAGTGTGACAGGCCCTCTGTTCTCATACGGGATGCCTAATTCGGGTACCAGTCCTGTAATTTCTTAGTCCACTTTACAAAATTTAGGTCTGGGAGCAGGGAACTCTAGCGCTCCTCTGCAAGGTCACATGGGGGGCACTCCTACTCCTTTTAATTCTTTCCCTTATGGAGGAGGTCATATACCTCCTTCATCCCCTTCACTCGGCGGCCCGCCTCAACCATCCGCCGGGCAACCTACACACAATAGTTTATTTGGAGCGGGGAGTCAAGGACCACCTTCGCATAGTATGCCAGTAGGTTTGACACTGTTTTATTTGAACGGAATGTTTGGTAACAATACCTTCTCATCAGCTTCTTTCCCGACTGGGGGAAACCCCATTTTTGGACAATCTACTCCTATGCAGGGTACTATTCCTGCCCAGGGGGAAAACTCAGCAGGACCTTGGAATTCAGGGCAAGGATTCATTCTCTTGTCCGAAATGCCAATCTGGGGTAGCTCTTTCCACAATCAATGGAACCCTAGACAAACTACTATGCCCATCCCCATGGGACCACCGTGGGGCAATCCTTCCTAGAGTCCTTTGAATATAATGCATGCCCAACAATCTATGTCCTATTTGGGAAATCAGTCGATGATGTCTCCACATATGCAAAATCCATACATTGTCCAGGGCCATGGTTTCTACCAGAATCCGGGCCAGCAGCCAAAATTTTCCTGGAAACCTGGTGCCAGTCAAACTCCAGGCCCCTTTTTCCTAGGTTATCATTAACAACCCAAACTACCTTTATTCGTGAATTTACACTTGCCAGATTTGAAAAGGTTGTTGAATGACCCTATTTGTCACGATATGCGTTGGCCTCCTATGCCGACGAAGTTTCCTTCAGACATTCCAAAGTTTGAAGCCAATCCTAACAAAGATCCAGGAGATCATGTGACTACCTTTCATCTTTGGTGCTCATCTAACTCATTGAAAGATGACTCCATACAGTTGCGATTGTTTCAACGTACTCTCATTGGGAGTGTTGTGAAATGGTACATTGAGCTCGATCACTCAAGATACTCTTCTTTTGGGGAACTGGCGATGGCTTTCCTGAACCATTTCCAGTTACCTTTGAGATACGATGTTGGCACAGAGCTGCTCGCCAATTTCGAACAGACAACAACGGACCATATCTCTGATCACATCCGAGAATGGAGACATCGGAAGAGTTTAATCAAAGTACCAGTCCCACCCACATTCCTGCTTGAGTGGTTCCTTAAGTCTTGGTCCCACATTTATCCAAAGACGTCACGCCGTCGAGAGTATTCTCTGAAGAAGACGCCATCATGAGGGCTCAACAGTTTGAGCTCATCTATTCTCAGTCTGGTTTATTATACAGCTTCTTTCCAGATGCGCCACGTTAAATACTGGATAAAACTAGACAGAGAGCTGGACCACATGTTGATGGTATTGTCGGTTCAGCACAAACAAAGCCCGCTGAGCAATTGACAAAGCAGTTGCAACAGTTATTTATACAACACACAATGACCAGCCAAACTATTGCTTTGGCTTCTCCCCCTACCAAAACGTCGGACGTACACATAGTACATTTGACTAACCCAAAGGCCACCCAACAGCCTGAAGGAAATAAAAAACAATGAAAGAAGGGTAAGGGGGACAAAAAACCCACCGATAATGCTAGTGGGGACAACACTGAAAAATAGAAGGTGAGGTATCCATGCAACTTGTGCACGGAAGACCACCCGACCCATCTATGTCCTCGACTCGCAAAGGCCCAAAAGTTTTTCACGTAGCAAAAACATGCGGTGTTGACTAATCTATTTCAACATGGGAAAAATCTAACTCAAGCCTCTGCAAGCACAGAAGGAGGTAGCCAAGAACCCTTTCCGCCTCCGAACAACCCCGCATCCATGAACATATATATGGTTAGGAGTGATTCTTTTATATCAACTAGAGCGCACGACTATAGTAAACCAAGCACTTTTGAGAAGGGTAAAGAAGACGACCTCCCATCTCTTCCTCTACAGATTGAGAATATGTTGGGAGAAACAATGACACGCATTCCAAAAGGTGCATTTAAAAAAAATTCTCATAACCCAAACGCAAAGGCCACCCAGAACTACTCTGTGGTAGAGGATTTATCACAAACCCCCTGTGCGATGTCTTCTTTGGAAGTCCTCCAAAGCTGTCCTTCTCAGAGGAAAGCCTTGTTAACCACTTTAGGCTCTACCGAGACTTGCAATCCTGGTACAATCATGTTGGATACAACCGACTTAAAACCTCGTTTTCCTTACCACGTAGTGTTTCAGATAGTAGTGTCTTATCCCACAAAAACTTTTACTCGGAATATCTTCCGCACAGTGGTTGATGAGGGTGCCTCGACATGCGTGATGTCATTGGCATGTTGGAAGGCCATTGGCCAGCCTATTTTGTCTCCATCACCTACTCTCCTCACTGCTTTCGACGGTCATTCATTCTGACCACATGGAATCGTTCCTTCTTTCCCTATGTAGTTAGGAGGGAAGATTGTGTGTGTAGAAGTAGAGGTAGTCGATGCTCCCCTCGACTATAACCTATTGTTAGGAAGGAGTTGGACTTATGTTATGCAAGCTGTGGTTGCTACAGTTTTTCGGGTCTTGTTGTTTCCACATGAGGGCCGGATAGTGACCATCGATCAATTGTCTTTCTCCAAACTTGACCCTACTTTGGGGGCATCCACAGTCCCGATGATTGATAATCCTCAACCAGGTGTTGTTAACGTAGGAGTTGGTTTGTGCCCATCCTTGATGGGTACCTTCGATTACCCACCCCCTCGCGGCGATATCAAATTTATATCCAATCATCATAAGGTTGAGATTTTTCAAGTTTCATCGTTCCGCATGACTTACTTCGAGGATCCCTAGATACTTCCTTCTCCATTGGCCACGATGGATGAGACAGGGCACTCGAGCATGTCCATGCCCTTGTTTGCAGCTGAAGTAGTGTACTCTTTAGTTTAGCAAGCTTCAGCTAACACTGATCCGACTCTTGCACAAGAGTTAGATCCACTTCTAGATCCTATTTGGGCTCAGGGTTCTCTCGCTAACACCGATTTGTTAGACTTAGTCTTGCCTTCTGACGAAGCAGTAATCGAAGCAATGACTAGTTCGGACAAACCTTGGGAAGATATTCATCACAGATCATATTTTCTCCCACAGTTAAGCTGAATCAAAGCAGGAGAATTCACCGTGACCATGATGGGAGATCAATCATGCCCTATTAATCTCTTAGCTACACATGAAATTTATGCTGAGGGAAATATGGAAACTATCACTGAAACTGTACCGATCAATATCTCCCAAAACCCTAGCGTCGTGGAGAATGTCTTCGTTGGAGAATATTGCTCCCCCGAAGAGATTCAAATCTACACAGATCTTTTCAAATAATTATGTGACGTGTTTGCCTGGTCTTATGAGGAAATGCTAGGTATCGATCCAAAAATAGTTGAACATGAAATCAAAACTTATCCTGATGCCAAGCCTGTTCGACAGAAGCTTCATCCAGTTAATCCTAAGAAAGCAACAACCATCAAGATTGAGGTTGAGAAATTGCTAAAGGCAGGTTTTATCTATCCTATCCATTTGACCCAATGGGTGTCAAATCCTGTGTCGGTCAATAAAAAACAAGGCATGATTCGTGTATGTATCGACTTCCGTGATTTGAACAAGGCATGTCCCAAAGATAATTTTCCAACACCATTCATCGACCATATCATTGATGAATGTGTTGGTTGTGAAGCCTTTTCTTTCATGGATGGTTTTTTGGGATATAATCAAATCCAAATCAAACCCAAAGACCAACACAAAACGACCTTCATTTGTCCTTGGGGTACATTCTCATATCGTAAGATGCCTTTTAGTCTTAAAAATGCTGGAGCCACCTTCCAGTGGGCCATGTCTTTTTCTTTTCATGATCTCAAGCATATAGTCGAGGCCTATCTAGATGATTTAGCATCGCGATCTCGCAAGAGAACGGATCATCCCGCACACCTTAGACTTATCTTCGAACATTGTTGCTACTTTCGGATTTGCTTGAATCCAAACAAGTACAACTTCTGCGTAACATCAGGACATTTGTTAGGTTTCATCGTATCAACAACAGGGATCATGGTCGATCCTCTCAAGGTGGAGGAAATAATCTAGTTTCCCACCCCACGCACAATCCTTCAACTTCAGAGTCTACAAGGCAAGGAGAACTTTTTACGACGCTTCATCGCCAACTATGCCAAGATCACCAAGGGATTTATGTGTTTACTAAATAAAGATGTCCCCTTTTACTAGGATGATTCCACTCAACGCTCTTTCGATGCATTAAAACATGCCCTCACAACTGCCCCTCTGCTACGACCACCTAACTATAACAAAGATTTCTTATTATATTTGGTTGTCGCAAAGTCAACCATTGGCATGGTTTTAGTTTAGGAAGATGACTTGTTCTCAGAATACGTGATCTATTACCTAAGCCAAGGCCTCGTAGGACCGGAACTTAATTATTCTCATATCAAAAAACTTGCATTGGCAACAGTTCATGCTGTTCAACGGTTCCATCATTACGTTCTATTTCACAAGACCACTGTCATTGCTATCGTGAATCCATTTCAGTACATGTTGACACGACGGGTAATAGGAAGAAAAATCAGTAGATGGATGGTCATCCTCCAGGAGTTTGAATTAGACTTCATTTCAGCAAAGTCCAAAAAGTCATTGGTCTTCGCAGAGCTTATTTTGGAACTTCCGGTTGAGTCAAGTGACATTGTGCCTGAAGAATCGCCTAGCCGGGGAGATATGTTTTTAATCACATCTTCGGATCCCTGGTACAGAGATATACTTATATATCTCCAGACTTTGAAGTGCCCCACTTCTACTTCTCATGATGAGCGTCGACGTATACGCCATTAGGCTAAGAATTATCTCATACTCGATGATATGTTGTATCGGAGAGGTGTAGACTGCATCCTACGCCAATGTCTCACTCATGAGGAGGCAGTTATCGTGCTTAATGATTTCCATACCAGATCTTGTGGCGGTCATTTTTCTGGGTTGGCAACAACCCAAAAGATTCTACGAGTAGGTTACTTATGGCCGACACTTATCGAAGATTGTATAGAATCGGTCAAGAAGTGCCATCCGTGCCAAATCTTCTCTTGAAAGATGAGGGCACATCCATCTCCCATGTTTCCTATCATCACAGTTGGTCCCTTCACCAAGTGGGGGATTGATTACACTACTTGCAACCCCCCTTCAGCAAGGGGTCATCGCTATATCATTGTAGCTATCGACTACTTCACAAAGTGGGTGGAAGCTATGCCAGCGTTTAAAGATGATGGAGAGACTGCAACTCTCTTTTTATTCAACCAAATCATAGCAAGGTTTGACATCCCGAGAGAGATTGTTACTGACCATGGTAGTCACTTTCAGAACCAAATGATGACTGAATTAACATCAAATCTTGGGTTACGGAAAGAGAATTCATCACCCTACTACCCCCAAGCCAATGGGCAGGTGGAAGCTATAAACAAAACTCTTAAGACCATTCTACAATGAACTATCAACTCAGCCAAGTCAAATTGGTATTTGATGGTATACTCGGCATTATGGGCTTACCGAACATCTATTAAGACTGCAACCGGTTTCTCACCTTTTCAACTCATTTACGGGCTGGAGGCAGTCTTTCCCATCGAATGTCAGATCATGTCTCTAAAATTGGCAGTACAATTATTGCCAGACACTTCTCCACTTGAAGAACAATTAGTATACCTTGAGCAGCATCATGATGCGGCCCTGGCCAATGAGGCTCACAAACATAAAGTCAAGTGTCAATATGATAGTTTCGTTCGTCCTCGGATTTTCTATGAATGTGACCTTGTCTTGGTCTATGACCAAGATAAGGACCCCCTAGGGGCAGGAAAATTCAAACCTATGTGGTTCGAACCTTTCATCATAAAAGAGGCATTAAAAAAGGGTGCCTATCGTCTGGTTGATTTCGAAGGGAATTCTTTGGTAGAGCCTAGAAATGGGCTCTACCTCAAGAAGTATTACTCATAGGCAGGTCATTGTGGGTAACTTTTTGTAACATATGTATAGTCTTTGTACTATTACTTTTTAGTTTCTTTTAAATATTATGGGCGTGTCATTGATGTTATCTTTCATCAATATGGCAGATGTCAAGTGATTCTGAGGTGTTCGTTGGGTATGCAGACGGTGCTAGTCGGCACACTCGGAGGCTTGCCTCCACAACTTGGGTAATATTTACACCTCAAGGCCAGTTGTTATCCTCCGGAGGTATATGCTTAGGTGACACCACAAATAATTTCATGGAGTACAGTGCAGTTATTGAGTTGCTTCGTGACACTTTGTCATTGGGTATCTCTCGTCTCCAGGTCCATCTCAATGCTCAACTAGTTGTGTCGCAGATAAACAGAGTGTATTGGGTTCATGATCCAACTTTACACCGATGATTCCTTAGGGTACGTCTCTTGGAACGAAACTTTGATTATATTACATATTTTCATGTTCCTAGGAGATTAAACCAAATTACAGATACTCTAGCTAATCAAATTTTAGATTGGCATCTTGCACACATATGAAAGAACATTGAAATAAGCATGTACATACATTTTTTCACATGTGATCCATAAGACACAAAAGACCAAAAAAACATATATAATATCATAAAGTAACCAGAGTACATAGATGGACGTAAGCGCCTCAAAAATAGGACCAATAACGAGTCACAGGGATTATTCCCTCAAACAATATATACAAGTAGTGCTCATGGCACATAAACTGTCTAAATAGGTTCAGGGCCTATGGGCCTTGTTATACTGGTCCACAGCATGGGCTAAACACCTAAA
Organism: Picea engelmannii; assembly: GCA_009831015.1. NCBI lineage: Eukaryota > Viridiplantae > Streptophyta > Pinopsida > Pinales > Pinaceae > Picea > Picea engelmannii. The sequence continues at coordinate 78,617 of ML787011.1, read as the reverse complement.
AAATCGGACCCATGTCCGAGGTGCCCCCACTACATGAGGCTGCATGGATGGCAGCAAATCCTCAATCTCTGCCATCGGGACTGTGCGAGTGAGTGCAGTAAAGTTTCGCTCAACTCGTCTAAGTACCCTCTCAGCCTCCCCAGCTGGGAGGTCTACTGCTACTATTGGTCCCTCGGCAATAGTAGTTGTGGCCCTCGGCCGAGGACAATGCATGTTCCTTTCATAATCGGCAGGTCGCACTAGTCCCACATCTGCATGCAACAAACGTATATCCGTCAAATACTCTGGCATATAAAAAAAAAATGATATATATAACAAAAATGACATAAAAATTACATATACAACAAAAAAAACTACAAAGGTGGAGACTTACCCATCTCCCCTCGCTCCTCACCATGAGGCACGGGTATCTCAGGATCTCTCGAAAAGTCTATCCCTGCATATGGGTCATCCTCGATCACAGGGATCTGTCGTGATAGCCATGAAAAAAAGTCATCATCGAAGGACTCATTGGTCCTTCCACCACCCTGGTGGCAGTAATATTGCCCATCTACATACAGTAGGAAAAGAAGCTCGATGTCCTTGTACCACTACCCGAGGACTAAAGATCGAAACTCTCTTGAAAAAGAATGAACACAAAATAGTCCCGAAACCAAAGTTCCTCTGTGTCCACTGACGGAAATCTATCAATTGCCTCTTCATACACTCCAGTAGTGTGGTACTCCAGTAAAAAATTTGTGCATTCAAGTACTAGACATCACAGTTCATCTGTGCATGGGACACCTGATGCAAGGCCACTGAACCGGTAATCCAGCCAATGAGCAATAATATCACTTGCAGCGATAGGTTAGTGATCTTTCTTATGGGCACCTAGGAGCTCAAATGGTTTGTCCTAGCCTCACAGTCCAGGGCTATCAGTTCCACTATGTTATGCGGCCCCGACGAAAACGTCCTGAAATTGACTGGTTCCCCTCTCCTTGAGAAGCCAGTCAAAACGTAGATATCCTCGGTGGTGGGCACTAGTGATTGCCCCTCTAGCATGAAAGCCTCTGCATCAGGGTGCCAATAGTCAACCAAGGCATTCGGTAGCCTCGGTTGTGCCCGCATAAACGGACATAGGGAGAACTTTAGCAAACCATATTACATTAACGTGGCCACGACATTCGGATCTCCCACAACCAACTCACCAAATTCTTCGTGCTCCCTTTCCCTCCATTGGACATACATCCTGCCAACACAACAAGGTTTAGGAGGGTGAATGAGTACTTTTTTTTTTTTGTCTATGAAGGGAGGTCCACACGTGCTGTCTAGGTGACAGTTGCATGTACACGCGAGTAGGTTTTACCCTGCCCGAGTGTACATGTGGCCTGTCCAGAGACAGTCCACATGGACCTAGGGCCGACATTTTAAAGGTCGACACCCACCCAAAAAATGAAATAAAAAACAAAAATAAAGAATTGAATAGCTAGATAGGGGAATTTGTACTTACTTGGTCTAGACGGAAGTTCGTTTCATCCACTGTAGCTCCCGAAATCATTGTTTTTATGAAAGGGGGTCTTTTGGCTCTAGAGTCAATTTCCAAATCAACAATCATAATAATGAGCTGCCAGCTTCTAGTTATAGACTTTTTGGCCTCTTTTTGTCACTTTTTTGAACTCCCTTATCATTCTCTTTATACCAAAAACCATTTAGAGTGATTCAGGAGTTATATGGGAGGAATTTGATCGGGTATTGGGACATTTTTTTTTAGTTTTGAGTAAATTTTGACGGTCCATAAAAAAATTTCCAATGATCAACTTGAGCATATAGGTTAGGTTTCTACCCTGATTTTTGTATCTCGTTGTCTTTTTCATTTGCCACAGGATCGATCCCATCAGAGTGTGACACAGAACTATCATTTCTGATTTAGAAGTGTCGCAACTTGGTGGTAGAGCCTACTGAAACATGGATGCCCTAGGTAGATCCTGGTTGCATTATGGTATTCATGTTGTCCCTACAACACTATAGGCTCGGGAGTCCTTGCAGTTTTTCCTGAATATGAGTTTGAGCCTCATTTGCATGATTCTTCTTCGCTCTTGACCTCACCCTCAGGACTCCCAAAATATAACGAGTCTTATTTTAATCCCTTTTCAGACCCTCTAAATATGAAAAGATTGTCGAGTGATCTTGTGGCATTTCATGCTCGTTAAACTGAAATTTGAAGTCACGTCTGTTCGACGGTAGTTTACCCCTTTTTCGGTCCGGACGGTCAATTGTACGAACAAAGGTATACTCTATGGAACTTCAGCTCTATAGAAGAGTAATCTCAAGTATAATTTTATCCCTGTTTCGGGCCTAAGGGACTAAACTTACGAAAAAGGAACCCCCACAGAGTCCATAGTTAAGCTCTTTTCAGACTCCCTAAAAATTGAAAAGATTGTCGAGTGACCTTATTCTTTCACACTCGTTAAATTGGTCTAGAAGAACATTCCTGACAGAGTCCATAGTTAATCTTTTTTCAGACTCCTTAAAAATGAAAAAATAGCTGAGTGATCTTGTCCTTGTCACACTCGTTAAAATGGTTTTGAATCGATGTCTAATCGGTGCTAGTTTACCCTTTTTCGAACCGACTAAACTATCTTCGAAAAAGGTACCCTAATGGAGTCTCCTTTTATGTTTTTTCAGACTCTCTAAATATGAAAAACCACCGAGCTTACCTTCTTTGGGCTTGTTAAACTTATATCAAAGGACATTACCATTGTGTGTTTTGTTAACCACGTTTGCATACCTTCTATGTTAGCCTAGTAACAGTTTTCTTCTGCGTTTTAACACCCTTGGCCCCTAGAGGATTTTTCCTGAGTATCATTATCTTGAACATCAGTCTTTCCCTTGTGCCTTGAACTTGTATGTTTGCAACACTCATTCCTCCTTTGTAACATAATATTCCTTTATTCTTTTTCCAAAAATTTTGAAAAGGACAAAAAAAAAATCAAATATACCCCAAAAAGAGGAAGGGAAAAGTATTTTCTTTATTGGCAGCATAATGAATCGCCCTTGGATAAATCAAATCTATCTGTTTGTTCATCAGACTATGGGATGTAGTACGACCTTAGGAATCTTTTTCTCGCTATATAGAGTTGTGTCCTCCACCGTTTGGTTATCCTTCCAAACATATGGAGAGTTTGTGTTGCCTCCTGCTTCATAGACTTATGATTAATACCATGCTGCCTGAGTCTCATCATTTGTCATGCTATTATCCAAGGGAAGATTGTCACCAAGCTGGAGTCGGCCCCTCTACAATATGTCTCTTGTCCTCATACCTAGCCATCCTGAACATCCAATCAAGTCCTTGCTCAAAATCACTGAAGCCTTCAATCTGATCATCAAGATTATCAAGTCCATGACCGACGAGCCATCGAAAACCTTTGGGTAGTGCAGTCGTACACTCATATTACACTCCTACCCAAGTTTTGAATATTTTGAAGTTGTTGCTTGAGCTCTGAAGATCTCATCTCCAGCCATCAAGTTGTATCAGCTTCTAGAAGATGGGTACTCTATATGTATATCTTTTCGATTTTGAGATGTAGCTCCACTGTGTATTGTTCACGGCTACTCTTTATATAGTTATATGACATGGATCTACAATGTATTTGATTGGTAGCCATGATTCTATTTTATCCCGAGCATGGGTATGCCCACCTCGGTGAGACATTTGTTATTTTGCAGACGGTGCCTCCCAGTTCCTGATCCTTGGGATCAATCGTTCGACACATCAGTAAAGATTGGTAATGTATTTTGGCCATCAGATTCTCTTTTGACCTCACACATTAGGGGGCATATCTTATAACCCTAAATTGCACCACACATGCTTACCTGGCATCAAGCCATCTCATATCCCTTATTTGCCAAAGAACTGTTGAACAACTCTTTGAAAATCCTCTTTCATAAAGGCCCATGTGCCCTACTCCATTACTACACGCGTGTACACGCTGGTTGACCCAAAACAGCCCGCGTGGACCGACAAAAGCATGAAAAAAGGAAAGTTGTTGACGGAACACAAAATCTATGGGTGAGTTAACTGAAACTTCTGGCCATGCATGGTCAAGGGTTTGTCCAAATACCTAGCTCCTTCTAGCCTATAAAATAAGGGGTAGGGGTCCCATTTGGAGAAGGAAAAATATAGCAAAGAAACTCTGCCCATTTATGTATTCCCATTGTCCCAACCCTTTAGCCTTTCCTTGTGCTAGAGGAGATACAAAGCAAAGCAGTTGGAGGACAGTCGAAGAGGAGCCCAGAATCAAGTTCGCGAAGCGGTGGCCTGTCTCAGCTTTTGTAAGTTGACTCATTCAAAGTAATAAAGAAAATATTTTTCCCGTCCCAATTCATGAACTGTTTATAGTTTGATCAGTATATGTTTGGATTTATAACCCGTTAGTATATAAGTAGGATGCATGCGTAGTTGTTGCTTGTCTTGTATGCAGGTCAGCTTTGGAAGGAGTATTGCGAACAAGTAATCAAGTACAATGGAGGATCGACATCAAATGTTGGGAACAAGGTAGGTTGATCTTTCCATGCATTTACTAAGAAAAGGGGATTTAAATCTAGGGATGAAGGTAGAAAGTAGTTTTTCTTCAATCATATCTGCATGCAAAGTCTAAACCCTATTTGATAGTCCATAGGGAGATTTCCCTCACAACACTTAACAATGATTGGGGAAGGTAAACAAGGTCATTAATTCCTAAATGAATCTTATAGTTCTTATGGGAAATATTCCTCAAGCCCACAAAAACCTTTAGAAAGTACCTTTGTCCTTCAATAGGATATGGAGTAAATTTATCTTACCTTTGGCCATCATTTATGATTGCAACTCTCAATTGTCCTTAGAGTGAAATATGGGTGCCAATATGAGGTTTTATGCACTAGGGATGGGTCTCAAACAATGGATAAGGGAGAAATTGATTGAATTAGTCCATAAATAAGGTTATTAACCTAATGAGCCATTATCAAGACCTCTAACCATAACATTGAACATTTGAAGTTYATATTTGGAATATAAGAGGGACATGGATKMAATMAAGAKTTTTTGTATAGTAGGGATGGGTCTTGATTCCTTAACCATATACAAGGGACATAAATAAATTCCTTACACCATAAAGGGATCTATGTGGGTCATTGTCCATGAACATGAGCACAAACCATGACAACATACCTTTAGAGGTGATATTTATCCCCCAAGTGGAATATAGGTACCATTATGAGGTCTTAGATGCTATGGATGGGTCTTAAGATGGTATTGGTCATGGTTGAGGGAGGAAAATAAGGCCCTTTCACCCTAGATGAATCCTTTAGGGATCAAGAGCCATAAAAAAACACCATAATCCATACAACATTTCGTATATAGGTCATTATTGTCCTTTAAGTGAGATATGAGAATCATTATGAAACTTGTGCATCAATTGGAGGAGCTTCTAGCCTAGAAGTAACATGTGACAAAAACACTCTTGTAAGGTTGGTTAAGAGGAACAAGGGAATAAAATACATATTTCTATAAAAGGGAATGAAATCTGTGTTTCTATAATTTCTAAAACCAAACCTTGAAACCAACAATATTTCTTATAGAAGAATCAATTCAAGAGTTTACAAGTTTATCACCATCAAAATAGAGTGAATGTTTCATTTGTGATGAAATCTTATTTTATTTCTATATGTTCCATTTGCTAATTTTTGCTGGATGTTTCATTTCCAAATATTTGCTAATTTGTATGTGTGAATGTTTCATTTGATAATATTTGCCAATATTCCATTATTTCATATATTGTTTTTTCAATATTTCTTGCACGTACTAACATTCTTCTTGAAATTCTGTTAGAGTGGTGATAGGGGAAAAGGACCTGAGTGTGGGAAAGGCCCCGTTCCTAGCACCGCATCGACCGAAAATGATGAATATATAAGTGATGGAGAGATATTTGATTCTATAGACCCCTTGCAGACAATTGAATTGTCCCTAAGAAAGACCAATAGGGAATTTCGGGATTTGGTCACTGCTGGGCCAGAAACTGCTGAGGATTTCAAAAGGATAGTTGAATTATGCATTAAGATAGCAAATTATGGGGTAATTCATGTCATCTAACAATATCAATTTTTGGTTTGAAATTTTGTAATTTGATATATGCAATTAACACATATTTCTCATTGTAGAAATTTGTGAGATCGATGAGAGGGGAAGGGGAAGGTCCTAGTAGCAGTAGTGGGACTGCAACAGTGAACCCGCATGGCCATGTAGCCACCAAGCTATTTTACACCCCAAGTGTGCCACCTGAGACCAATTCTATACCTTCTAGGGGTGATGCCACGCCCCCACAACACACACCAGATCGTGCAGGTGGTGCACATGATCATGGATATGATCACTCTTTCGTTGATTGTTAACCTGGTGTTACACATATCCAAAGCACAGTAACAACCATGGTATCATTTTTGGTCGACCAGGACACAGTTCCTCTAAAAATAGTACAGCTACCAGGTATTTAATATATGTCTTTATAGATATTCCTGTTATATAATTTTTTAAACAATCACATATCAGTGAGATTTAAATTACTAATGATGACAATGTTTTACAAGAAACAATGTGTTCTAGCTTGTCACAGTTTCTCACAGTCTTAAAATGCAATTTTCAATTAGTTTTTTGACTTATACATTAAAGAAACATATACTTAAAATACAACCAAAAACTCATATCTTCACATTTCACATTAAAAAAATGAAAAAGTGTTCAACATACTTTGGTTTATTGGCATATTCTAGTAGCATACTTTAGTGTATGCTTCATAAAAAGACCTATCCATTCACAATTAAATATTCTGGTAGTGGACTTCGGTGCATATCCATGTATGTATGCTTCCCAAAAA